>JSYW01002780.1:0-12177 GCA_000787475.1 Lentinus polychrous
TGGCAGTATACTATCCCCGCCCCGTCCAAATATCAATATCGTGCCCTCGCGAGGACTTGTCAAACTGGCCCGCCAAGGATCAGGAAAGGAACGTGACTGCACATCCATTCCCACAGCTCCACAAAAGGAAATCCCCGGGCTCCCGAGGCGTTTTCGCAGAACTATCTCGAACTATATAGTCAACCATAGTCGACTTGTTGACTACTTCAATCAGCGTAGTCACGAACTATTCCCCTCCACTATAGTCAGTAGTCAGGTAGTTGCAACTATCCGGCAACACTATCCTACGACCTCAACGAGATTCCTCCCACCCCTACTGCACTCCTATTCCATGCTTACGGCCTCTGGGATGCTACAGAACCTTGCAATTGTAACAAATATGCCAACCGGCCCAACCCTAGTCAAGTGCTTCGAGAACGTGGTAACTATCACGAGCGATCAACTCGTCGAAGTCATCACGGGGGGATACTCTGCTCGGGGGTTGTGATGGCCCAGGGTGTGATCCCTGTTGACCAGCGAGCCACTCTTGCGAAGGTGGACTGTATGCGGGTGGTCTGGGATTCAGCGCAGACACCAGGTCGCCCAGCCTAAGCCGAGGTTGTCCCGGCGCAAGCTGTATAGCAGGCTGCGCAGGATGTGCAGGCTGAGGCTGAGGGTTAGGGGCCGCACCTTGTGGTGCATGCTGGCCGGGAGGCGGGGTTGCAGTGTAACCGGGTGGGACGTTCAGGTCGTATGGGGGTGGAGGAGGACCAGGCTCGTGAGCTCCGAGGTGAAACTCCTCCCGCGATTCCAGCTTTGCCTGAAATGCAGACTCTTCGGGTTGGAAGAGGGCATCAACGTCTGTGGCCGCCTCGCGCGTCATGGGTACCGCGAATACATTGGTGCACGCGAGGAGAGTAATCGTGAGGATGGTCGAAGGGTGCATCGCGACTGTGTGTTGGGGTTAAGTTGAGAGTGTGAAGGGATCGTGAAGAAAGAATGGCTTAGGTCCGGCTAGTGGCGAATAGATTAGTATACTTTACAGTCAGTACATGATCAATAAGCACTAACCCCGAGTCCTGCTGAAGGTAAGAAATGAAGAGGAGACCAGCTGGAGGACAGCTCCCCATATTGACCACATTTTATATACAGTACTAGTAGGCGTGGAGTAGGCTTGATCAAGACCTGATATACTGATAGGTACTGATGGGGTGAAGATGGAACGAAGACATGCACAGCATTCATACAGTGATACACAGCGTTCAGTAGCGTTCAGTAGACTCGATACTCGTGGAAGCCGAACCGTAACCTGCTGACGAAGTGATCTGTGGGAACGCGAGTTTTCGATCCTCCAAGAGGCATACTTATATATCCTGCAATTGTTTGAAATTCGTCCGTGCCACAACCAGCAAAGTATACGTAACAATGGTAGTAGCAAAGTAGAGCGGTGGATTGTAAAGGTAATGATATACATTGCTAGGAAATGACGTCCTAATACTTCGAGGCAGGGGGATGGAGACAGGGAGATGGGATGTAAGTATATACAGGACGTGATGGAAACACAGCGAGGGATGAGAACAATTACTATTACTCAGTGCGAGACGGTCATGACAGGACAAGAGGACATTGAGAAGACAGGAAGGAGAAAACGATGGGGGTAACTAGTAACACACGTGGATATGTCGGAGAAACATGAGCAGGAGAGGGGAGAGAGATGCGTAGGACTCTATGTAGGTAAGATCCAAGATGAAGGAGAGAATGTCAAACGTCAATGAGCTCAATCGAAGCCATCAACCTGAACGTTCCAGCTCCATCGGCCTTCGAGGAACCCATTTGCGGTATCTTCAAGCATGATCTCGTTCCGCTTCTGCACGTAAACCTAAGGTGTACAAAACTAGTAAGCGAGAATAATCTTGATAACGAAGGCATGGATCTTACAGTCTTGTCCGTGACCTTCTGACGCAGCGCCGCGATGGTCTCAGGCTCAACGGGAGACTCAATGAGCTCCGAAAGCTCCTCAACCGCACGCTCGAGATCCCTATCCACACTAATCAGCACGATCACTCATATATGCATATAAGCGCGTACCTCTGGTTGTCCTCGAACAACTCCTTCTGGTTACCTCTCTCCAGGTAGTACGCCATAGCGTACGTCCACTTGAGAGTCATACGGCACTTGAATACCTCATCTACGGCCTTCTTCATGAACTGAACCTCAATCCAGGTGAGGTCCGAGGTCATCTGCATTTCTTCCATCTTCTTCTCGGTCTTGACATACAATTCAACGGATAGCTTGGCCGATTGCTCGTGGTTGGCCCATCGGTTGTAGTACTGCAGAGCATGTGATGAGAAACGTATTGATGTGAGGGGAAAGAGGGAGGGGACATACGTGCAGGTATCGCTCAAGAGACGCGCGACTCTTGGACTGAGCGTCGCGAGCCTCCACACTTGCCTTCTCATCGTATCGATTGCACGAATACCAGGCAGTTCCGTGTTCGGACCAAGGACCTGCGCCATAGACCGCTCAGCAACCGTATGTTACTAGTCTAGATATAGTTTCTTACCCATGCACACCCAGCAGAACTCATACTTGCACTTCTTGCAAGTCATATGGCTATAAAAAACAATCGTCTATAAATACCACATCCACACGACAATCGTCATGAATCAAATTCAGACTCACTTGCAGCCGCCGTTCTTCTCGATGGTGCTCTGACACTTGCTGCACTCCTTCGTGTTGCTCTTGATCCAGTTTGCCGTCTCACTGTCGTCCTGGCACTTCTGCAGCCACATCTTGGCCACAGCGCATATAACCGGACGGTGATCCGAATCGATGGTGCATCCAAAGCAGAACCTATGTTTGTCTGAAGCGCCACAACAGACGATAGGTACAATCTGGGTCAATGACGACTTGGTGGCCGCAGCAGGGCATGAAACGGCATTGGTACAGGAGGGATACGGGCAGTACTTGAGGTTCGGGTTGCAAGAGACAAAGTGACGAACGAGCAATTCTTGGAAGCGCTCCCAAGTCTGAGAATCATCGCCAAGAACGTCGCGAACAAAGTCATCCGGGGCGACGAGGGAACAGCCCTCAGCCATGCATGTAATCCAGTGCTCGGCCTCGGTGCGCACTTTGCTGACAACATAGGCATTCCAGCATTCCTTGCAGAACTTGTGATCGCACGAGAGTGCGCGAGTCTCCGTCTGACTGTCGTCGAAGCAGATGGGGCAGACAAATGGACCAGAGTCTTCCGCGGGTGGGCTTACCCGCTCAAGGATCCTGGAGACGCCAGATTTCGCCTGATCGCTATTCTGACGTCGTGTGCTCCTACGGGGAGCACTTGCCTGTCCTGAAGAGCGGACAGAACGTGAAGCAGGGTCGGGCTCCTTTTCAGGTGGAGCGATTCCCGCTTGGGTGTTGACCGCAGAAGTATTATCCATGTACTTCTCGATAAGCTTCTCTTTGTTCCAATTGTAGTATCTCAGTAGTAGCGCCGCTACCGATGCCTAGTGACCACAATAATGAGCAACGTAGTTACATCGAGATGCAATGGGCAACGTGCTCACGTCGACTCCGAATATGCCACTAATGTGCTCGATGTCCTGTCGCATGAGCTTCTCGACATCGGCCTGAGTCAGTGGATCATGGGGGACCTCATACGACTTGAGTTTACTCTTCTTGATCTTAAAATCGTCATTATATGTGTCCATGTCGATGTCAGAGGCAGAGCCTGCAGTGCTTTATCAGCGCGCGAGCATAACCTTAAGGAGGGCAAAGCGTATAATACCATCGTCGTACATCATCTGTTCATCGTCCTCCTCATCGTAGTACTGTTCGTCGTCGGAGAACTCGTAGTCGGAGGACATTGTGGGCTGTTAGGAAAGTAGGGTAAGTGAGTATCGTCTAGAGAGGTGGTGGTGGTGGACTTGGTCCAAGTAGGCCTTGCAGGGCACAGCCGGTGCCGTGAGCTCAAGGCGAGAGCATGACTGAGCGCGACGCTGAGTCAGACCGCGTAGCGGGATCGGTTCGGTTGACAGGTGAACCAGCGTGCGAATGCCGCTTATACTTGCACTTTCGATAGGTGCATGACTCGAAAAGAAAGATCGTTGGAAGATTAGCAGGAGGTGAAAAGTTGGATGCAAGTCTTGAGGCCGATAGCATCTCTGCGCCTTAGACCGCAACTATATCGACGCCTCGTCGCACATCCATTGCCTACCAGATTTCGAACAATGGCGACAGAGCAGCAGCCAACACCTGCTAACCTGCACAAGGACCCTGTCACGGGGGAGATGATCTCCAAGACGTATGTCCTCATCTCGGAGATATTTACTTTACTGGTAGCTCATCGATCGTGACATACAGGGAGTTGAAGAGACGTGAAAAGCAGAGGGAGAAAGAGGCCAAGAAGGCCCAAAAGGCGGCGGCGGCTCCCGCCAAGCCTGCTGCAGCTGCGGCAGGTCCGAGCGAGGATGACTTGAACCCTAACGTGAGTGTAACAAGTTGTGCACACGATGTCATGAATTTGTTCTAACTTATGTGTTTGGCACCTGAAATGTACAGCAATACTTTGAGCTCCGATCGAGGCATATCCAGAAGCTCAAGGAGACCCAAGACCCCAATCCCTATCCGCACAAGTTCGAGGTGTCAATATCCATCAGTGACTATATTGAAAAGTATGGCGCTGAAGGCAAAATCAAGTCGGGCGAGAAGCTCGAAGGTGTCACTGAGCAAGTTGCCGGTCGTATCCATAACATCCGGCAGTTCGGTGCCTTGAAGTTCTATGACCTCCACGGCGAGGGAAAGAAGGTCCAGATTATGGCCAGCAAGCAGTGAGTACAAGTTAAGAATACACTAAATTGTTTGGTGACATTCCGCTTCCTTATGCAGAGATGCCAAAAACCCCGACGCATTCGCCGCCGTACACGACAACTTCCGCCGGGGAGACATTGTTGGTGTCATTGGCACTCCCTCGCGAACCAAGAAAGGCGAACTGTCCATCTCACCCTCCGAGATGATCCTCCTGGCACCCAACCTACACCAACTTCCGTCTGGTCACTTCGGCTTGAAGGACCAAGAGACGCGTTACCGCAAGCGCTACCTCGACCTCATCCTCTCCGAAGATACCCGTCGTATCTTCATCACCCGTTCCAAGATTATCAACTACATTCGTCGTTTCTTGGATAACCTCGGATTCATAGAAGTCGAGACTCCCATGACGAGCATGATTGCGGGAGGAGCGACTGCTAAGCCGTTCGTCACGCACCATAACGATCTCAACCTCGACCTCTACCTTCGTATCGCCCCTGAACTATACCTCAAGGAACTTGTCGTCGGTGGTCTGGACAGGGTATACGAAATCGGACGTGTCTTCCGAAACGAAGGTATCGACTTGACGCATAATCCTGAATTCACCATCTGTGAATTCTATATGGCCTACGCGGACATGTACGATGTCATGGACTTGACCGAGTGTATGGTCGAGGGTTTGGTGAAGTATCTGACCGGCGGAAAGACGACATTGATTTACCAGCCGGAAGGAAAGGATAGCGACAAGAAGTATGAGCTCGAGTTCAAGAGGCCGTGGAAGAGGTATGACATGATTGAGACCCTCGAGGAGAAGTTGGGCGTCAGGTTCCCTCCTGGTGAGACGCTTCATACTGAGGAGGCGAACAAGTTCTTGCGCGATTTGTGTCAAAAGGTAGGCCTGCGAAGAAGATCACGTATCATGTTCCTCGCACTGACTTCCCTTTTGTAGCACAACGTTGAGTGTAGCGAGCCTCGCACGAATGCACGGCTGCTCGACAAGCTCGTTGGCGAATTCATCGAGCCTCTCTGCATTTCTCCATCCTTCATCGGTAAGCTCCTCAGTCTCAAGTGTACCTTCCACAACTCAACTAACAAAAATTCGCGTAGTCGGTCACCCACAAGTGATGTCCCCGCTCGCCAAATGGCATCGATCTCGCCCGGGTCTTTGCGAGCGATTCGAGGGCTTCCTGTGCGGAAAGGAAATCTGCAACGCCTACACCGAGTTGAACGATCCGTTCGAACAACGGTTGCGATTCGAAGAGCAGGTCAGGCAGAAGGAGGCCGGTGATGATGAGGCTCAGGGTATCGATGAGACTTTCGTTGACGCGTACGTATATGAACATAGTTCCACTCGTGTCTTGATATTGACGAAAACGATTGATAGACTTGAACACGGTCTGCCACCTACCGGTGGTTGGGGTATGGGTATCGACCGTCTGGTCATGTTCTTGACCAACTCGACTAGTACGTCTTCACACTCCAACGCATTTGAGTCCGAGAAACTCACCATCATTGGACATTTGTGTAGACATCAAGGAAGTCCTTCTCTTCCCAGCGATGAAGCCCATCGAGACTCCAGCCAACGCGCAAGGCGTCGTTGGCCCTTCTGGTCAGGTCTGATCCGAGTCTGTTTCATTTCACGGGCTGTGGTAGCCGAGGAGTACCTTCGCTCAGCGCGAGCGTGGTTTCACAGTAGAAAGAGGTAGATATAGACCTATCATAGTTGTCGCAAAAAAGTGTAACATACGAACTTCGCCTTCTACATCTTGAGCTTGACCCTTTACGTTCCTGCAGCTATAGGCCATTTAATCGTCCGAGGCGACAAGGATTTTCCTCGGTAGATCTCGCAGACCTTACACATACTTGGGACTTACATTCTTGGACTCGCATGGGACGGTACCGGTGGCTGGTGATAGTGGGATCAATTCGACGTCGTCATACGAAGACCCTGGTACCTATCCTGAGGCCTGAGAATGTGATGGATCGCCGATGGATGATGTGGGCTGCAACTTCAAGATGTTACTTGAAGTTACTAGTCGTCACGTTCAACTGCAGACCGGCTATGAAACCGTGGCATTGGGCAACTTGAGTACATCCAAACATTCCTAGAAATACATGGTTGTGAAAGCTGCTTCGACTCATTAGATGCGCATCATGATGTCATCCATTGACTGCTCCCATAAAGTCACTGACAGCCTGCAGCTTCGTTTCGGTTCACCTGTGGAAAGTCACAGCGGTTCCAGTGCTTGGCACCTCTAAGCATAAACGATAACGCTCACCAAAGGACGCAAACCTAGTCATTTCGTCGCCGAAGATATCGTACAGTGTGTAATAGTCACTCGGGTATATCTCTTCATACTCCCGTCCAGTAGGTGTCTCAGCAATTTCGACAAACATCTCGGTACCATATAGTCTGCCCCGCCGATGAGCCGGTTCATCGAAGCGTGGATTCCAATCCACTAAAACATGGTGTAGTGTGGGACAAGCTTGCATGAACTGCATGACGAGATCTTCGACCTTGAAGGTTCGGTATGCAGTGTTATTGACCGGGATCATGGCTTCTGTCGTCACCGCGATGCGAATATTCGTACATCCTCGAGCTCCGTCTTTGTGAATAGAGACGAATTGAGTCTGCATTTGGAGACCGGCCCATAAGTTCAGACCTCAGCAGACCGAAATACAAAGTTAAGGCAAGTAGGGTGTACCTACCATCAGTACGCTCAGAGGGGATGGCACCTCAGGCTCGTCGTGCGCAGGAGGGGTAGGCAAAGGTAACTCATAATCCAAGTGGGTTAACTGAGGGGACTTCAGGAGGATGTGATGGAGCGCATCGCAAACATCTTCATCGAGCTCCAATGCCATTCTCAGGGCCAGAGGCTTGCATCCGAGGATTACCTGCTGAACCTCCGCGATCTGCAACCCGTGTCGATCCGACTGGGTGGGATAGCGACGCTCACTGTGCAGTGGATAGCTGTCGCTGATGTCCAGAACACGGATATGGCAGTCTATCGCAAGGGCGAAGAGATACTCGGCTTGTATCTTCGCATAATCCAGTTGAAACCAGCCATTTTGCTCCCCTGCGCCATTCTCCATACGAGCAGTCTTCCACCAACCCTCATCTCGCAACCATAATCCCTCACTAGGTCGCATCATGACTCCGGCAGAGATTCGTCGTAGTTGAGGGAAAAGACGGAAGAGGCTCTTTTTGAGGACCATGTGATCCGAGAATTGCAATACCCTGAACTTCAAGGTCGTCAGATGAGGGAATTGTACCGTAAGGCCCTCTAGGAGAAGAAGATGGATGCGGAGTGATTCGAGCGTGGGCACATAATGAGAAAGGAAAGACTGCGGCATGGCGGGGACAATCTCCGGCCAACCGTCTAGTTCCAGTTGGGTCAAGGGAAGGGGTGCGTTCTGCAGTGTTGGTTGCAGGAAAGTCTCGAGATTGCTGACCCTTGCTTGGAACGTGCCGAAGCTCGAGGTAAGCTGAGTCAACGTAGGGATGGTGCACAACTTTTGTAGGAGGAAACGTATTCCGGTCAGGCGGTCATTGGGCACGATGACTTTGAACGATCGGATGTTCTTTGAATGGTCCAGAATATCGCAGAACTGCGATTGAGTATCGGGGATATAGGATCTGCTAGGGAGGGGCCGGCCCCGGTAGGCATCAACCAGGCTGATATCACGAAGCATTGGTCCATATTTGGCCAAATCCTTCGATACAAACGCAATGAACTCTGGTATTCTTTTGTTGTGCAATGTGATGGGAGATCCGAGCAGGATGGGAAGTCCTAGCCCATGCACTGCACGACAAGTGCACATCGTGTTGACGATGTCGCGTCCTCGCAGGAAAGTCAGAATAACGCGAATCTCATCCTCTTGCAACGGCATCGCCGAGGGCATAGGATCTATTATTGATCGTAAGCATCGGCATTGAGTTCCTTGTCGCGAACAATGTACACGCATACCTTCAGTGCTAGTGGACGACATCATGATGATGGGCGTCGTATTCAAGCAGCGATTGCGATCGCATCTTCCAGCATGCTTTATATACTTAGGTGATACGGTTCATCTAGGTTCGAGGTATTGCGATTCCCCCAAGCACAAGCAAGTGCAGACCCCATCGTAACCGGTGCCCAGCTGGGGTTGCTGGGCTGGCCGGATTCATGAAGTATGGTTCAAACGCAGCAAGATATCAGGCAAGGACGTTCAAGCATTCCGAGAAATACAGGTCCGTAGAAGCCATTGCTTCAATGTTCGACCTACTGATACAGTACCGGTTCCGCTCTTGATTTGCTCTTCTGGATAACGCCTTGATTCACGTTTCACAATCAACATGACTTGTACACATACCCATAATATCAGTTCGATCACTTCTCCGGATACATGCTGAGCATACTCACAGACGTCAAGACTGCATCTGCAATATACCACGCCGACATCGACGCCACAAAGTTATTGGACGTTACTAGTCATCCATTCTTCCACCGCCTTGTACGCCAGACTGATCTCTGGTTCAAAAATGGTGAACCCCATGCAATCATGCACGCCATCCCTTATCTCGTAATATCCAACCCTTTCCTCTCCAAGCTGTTCCCTCATAACATCGCGTAACGTCCTGATCTGATCTAGGAGAACCTCTGCATCGCCAGCGATGATAAAGGTTTTAGGAAAGCCTTCGAACGAGACTTTTCCCATGGAAGGATGGAGGGAAGCAGGTGAGATGTATCGATTCGTATCGAGGGCATCCGGATATTCGAGCGGTCCTAGGTACCACTTGCGGGCATATAAGAGAATGCCTCTCTCTGGGTTGAAGATGATATCATGGGAGTCGAACTTGTACATCGAAGAATCAGGGCCCGAATGAGATGAGCCCAGATCTGACCAAGGGGAAATGGTCACAAGGGCGCAGGGAGGAGCAGGGACAATACCAGAGTATTCAGGAAGCCTATGGTATTCTACGAGATATCTCGTCAGCCCTAGTGCCAAGTTGCCTCCCGCAGAGTCGCCAGCAACAATGATGTCTTTCGGATCGAAGCCCAGATTGATCAGGTATGCATACCCTGCGAGTGCGTCGAGCAGAGCGGCAGGAAAGGGATTGGTCTGAGGGAGTGGTGATCCAGTGGTTAGCCGGTATTCAACGGCAAGGGAGCGAGACACCATAGGGTGCGTCGAAGTCAGCCTCTTGATGAGATATCCGAATGAACCTTTCGGGTGGGCAGTTTCGTAGACAAACCCACTGCCATGAGTGTAGAGTATGACCTTCTCCCCCGGGGAGGGTTTCCGGCCGACAGGAATATCACATCCCGCTCGGTCATACCAGTAAGCTGGTACGGAGATGGACTTAACTCCCGCATTGTTAGCCCATGACTTGAGTTCCCCGACTACAAGCTCGTTTACTGGAGGGAGCCAAACTGCTTTCAACTGCGAGTCTTTTGGGATTGCACGCCAGTCTGGTTGTCGCAGAATGGGTCCAGTTCTGTGAGAAGTCTCAAGAGGTCTGACATAGGGCAAAGATGGGGCACAAACCGGAAAGCAACTTCTCCGTAATTAGCCAAAACGCGTGCAATGTTGACGGCTACACAACGCAACCAGGGCCACGTTGGGCGAGGGCGGAGCGATTTTGGTATGCAATATATGCACCAGAGGGGAAGACGAGCGAAGAAAAGGAGAAAGACGTGCAAGACGACATATAGCGTCTTGAAGGGCTGTCGTCGCATCTCATACACCATGATTGAGTCGGTGCGGCTGGAGTTGCCTGTCATACCCATGAGTATATATGACGCTACCACAACCTGTGACTAGCACACACGGTCATCTATCAGAACAGATCAATGGACATTCAGGGACTTGCAGGGACTTGCAGGGTCCTACCTTCTGGGGCTGACGCCGTTCTCATGGGGGCAACTTAGGCGAAAAGAGCGCATTTGCAGTCAATCCGTTCGCAGGTCAATCGAGTGTGTTGCACGTTATACCATGTGTCCCCGTCAGGACGTATATAGGAGATCCATGGACACTAGACAAGGGATACTGGGTGGTACAACCGTAACAATGGTGAATACGCACGGCGCTTGATGAAATGCAAGCCATGTGGTGAGAAATACCCGGAGGTAACACGGTGAGTGAGCGGGATCCCTGAAAAAAGCATACAATCATACGTACATCGTGTGAGTAGAAAGGGAGAGAACACTAACTTGTCTCGTCCCTAGAGGGAAAAGTCCCAGCACGTAGGCGCGACATGATGGGAAGCACGGGAAGAATGAGACGAAAGAAGAATGCGAGGCGAACGGTGAGGCCGTAACGAGATCTTCGGTGAGAGGATACTTGTTCAGGGATGATTGATGATTGACCGAGAGGTTTGCTTAAGTGAGTATATGTGCATTGTGCAACTCCTGACTCTGATCGACCATAGTAGTTATGAACGTTCCGAGTCGCTACTGGAGTGGGACCTACTGGGTGAGCACGAATGCATCTAGATGGTTGCTGTATCGTTGCCAATGCTGTGCAATCAGGTCCTGTGCGGAACCAAGGTCAGTGTTTCCATGTCTCACCATGTTTTTGGCGCTTCCCGATGGTCGTCGGTCAGCGTTTTCGGTGTTTTGCATGAACCGTACTCTCGCTTTTCCACAATGCCTCTATTGTATGCTCTCTAATCCTGAGGAATTTATGAACCCTGTACTGATCTCACAGACTTTTGTGTTCTTTTCCCCACAAATCTCTGTCCGTAAGCTTACATCCGTTTTGGCAGTTTGGTCAGGTCCTTGCTCGCTTTGGTCACTTTGGTCCAAGCTTTGTATCACTTTGGTCAGGCTCCTAACCAGCCTGCCTTGCGTGTTGCTTGAATCTCGGGGACTCTAGTGTAATGTTTTATGGATGTTCTATGTTTGAGATATACCTCATACTGAGAATATACTCGATTTGGGAAAGATTATATAATGTGTGATGGCACCACCCGGACCTCACAGCATTACGGGCTTATTAGCCGTTGATGCAGGGTGGGTATCACAGGCTAATTAGCCAGGGATCGTCTTGTTTTCCGCATGTACACAATAGCGTACAGAATAACTAGAAATTACCCCTCTAAGAGAACACCCTTCCCGGCCCTCCTCAAAGGGTCCATGGGTCATGTGGTGCAGATATCTCAGATCTAAAGGTCCAGACCGGCATCTATATTTGGTGACATATCAACAATTGCCGAGGCGTAGTGGCTGGCCTTCGGAACCACATCCCGAGGGCCCCCGTGAGCTCTCCGCCTCTCCCGCCCGCTGGCGCTAATCCCTTTGTCCCGTCACCTTGCGCCCGCCCCTCCCGCCCTCCAGCGCTTACTCCTCCTCCTCGCGAATCTTGCGCGCGCGCCGGCGCCAAACCCTCCCTGGGCCCGCTCCCTCTCCC
>JSYW01002784.1:0-43802 GCA_000787475.1 Lentinus polychrous
ACTCCAAGGACCTGCATTGCCCAGTTGATGATGGTATTCTGCCGCTCGGAGAAGACACATCGGGGAACGTGTCGCAAGATGTCCAGGATGCACGTCTGCCGGTTGCATTCTTGTCAGTTGTTGACAAATGCTAGGTATACAATGAAATTGCGCACTTCTTTGTTACGCCAGGGATACCACTGAGGGTCACCGGTATTGCCCAGACTCTGATCTATTGACTCATCTACTTCAGAGTTGCACTCGTCGTCTGTGATGATATCAGGGTCTCCCGATGCTAAATGATCTTGGGCCATTTCAACGTCCTCGCAATCCCCATGCTGTTCCTGGCCAAACTCAAGTTGCGGCCCCGAGTTTGCCAGAAGATATTCTCGTAGTTTGGTTGACACCTGGCGAGCGATACGATTATCGGCTGATGGTGGAAGTGGGAGAACGCGCGAGTGCTGCTCGGATGTCACAGGGTTGACCAACGAAGAAGGTTCAATAATATTGGGGGGATGGGCATTGCCGCATTGTATATCATCGAAAGTCGAGGAATCGGCGGCGTGCATGGCATCATCATTCGAGTTGCTACCCATTTGTGCAAGTACATCGGCAAGAGGGCCACGAACTTCAGCGAGGCCTATAGAGGAACTGGCGAAGTCCCGAGGATTGGTTCGAACAGAATCGGCATGACCGGGTCCCTTATCTTTCCGAGCAAACTTATTGCGGGCACGTCTGTGGCCGCTTGACTTCTCATGCTGCTTGATCTGGCTAGCGTATGGTTGCACGGGAGCTGCATACGGGCACAAAGTGCACTGGAATCGACCATTTTTGACCGGCTTCCAAACTGAGATATAATTATTAAACAGCAAACGGCGAGAATCAAGATGGGTTTCTCACATTGTGGCTCACGAGAAGGGAAACGACCAGTCTCAGCTGTGAAAGCGAAGGCTTGATTATCGATACGGGTTGCTGAATAATGTAAGTTAATGATGTATGCTAATAGCGATACCTTACACTCACCAGACTCTGGTAGTTGAGATGATCCGCCAAGGACGCATCCGGACAGGTGCAGTGTTGACATGTCATCAATGCCGATGTCTATCAATCGCCGTCCAAGCGGTAGAGGGCCGTACGAATACCGAGGGAAATGGAGATGGTACCGAACTCGTTTGAGACTTGGTACCAGATGACGGCGACGCAGTTCGCTGAATAGGTCACAAACTGTGTCCAACGGCGAAACATCTGTGATTGTAAGTCATCAGTATATGTGACCGTCCGGCTCACTGCACATCATTCTACTTACGGAGGACGGCTGTGTGTCGGATGGGACCACCGCGGATGAATATGTTCAGTCTCTTTGTACTCTTTGCTAGAGGCATCGGAGCAAGAGATCCTGAATCTACTTCAGTTGCGTTATTGTTGTCACTTATACCCACCAAGAATACTCACCTCTCAAGAAGTACACAACCCCTGCAATGAGAGCATACAACGCAATTGCCGGTATCAGGAGATAACGTGGCACTTCGAACATGGGCAAGTCCGTCGGCTCATCTGAGAGGTTAAATCCACGAGGTCCAGGCCCGGGGATGAGCGAGCTACAGAAGGCAACCAGGAGAAGGTACTTTGAGCATTGTTCAAGAAATTCCGAGAACCAGTGTGAGCGGTGGCGAATTCGTGGCAGACGCAGAGACTGCCGTCTCAGGTTAGCACGAGCCCAGGGCCGCGACTTCATGTCAACGATGCTGAACAGAAAAGAAAAGGGGCGCAAACTGAAGCTCAAAAACACTGGATGATGCTGCACCCTTGTGGGGAGAAGCGCAAGCGAGTTGGGGCCCGGCAGGCTGAAACACAAAGCGGCGAATCTCGATTGACCACAATGACGTGCAGCCAGGAACCTTGACGACAACCAAGCATTCGCCGTTGCCATCCCAGCAATTGTCGTCATTGCGGCAGTCGCATGTTTGCGAGATAATTCAGATCGCAGTTAAAAGCCCATAGCGGGGGTACTCGACAACACATTTGGCCGCAATGCCCACGTACACCATTGCTCTCGACGAGGACGAAGTGAGACTGCGTTCAGACGCGAAGATCCCTCGCGTGTTGCTGATTGTGGACGCGACCAAGCCAGTACGTCTAAAATATCAATATGGTCTTCGCGAAGTTCATTCTGGACTCAGTATGTTTTTTGAAGGATCGCAAGCGCAAGCGCAAGCGCACTGTCGTGATGATTGAAACATCGGACGAGGAAGAAGGAGTAAGTTTTGTATAACATCACATTTACTCTTACCTACTTACCGCCACTTTAAAGGGCACTGAGGGCAGCAAGTCAGTCAAAACTGCGGTCCCCCAGTCCGCCAGTACAAGAGCTCTTCCGAGGGACAACGTTTCGGTCCACGCTGAGGCCAGCGGAAGTACGAGCGCAGGTGTTGGCAACGTCGTGGGACGGGAATTGAAGAAAGGCAAGGAGGCTGCAACCAATGCGAAGGCTGTTGCAGTCTCAGACTCAGCAACAGAGTCAGAGACTGAACCAGAGACTCCGCCTCCCAGGAAGAAGTCGAAGTAAAGGGAGGGGTTGAGGCGCAACCTACCTATGTGTTCTCTGCAATACATATGACATGATGTTTCCGAGAGGGATCCGAGTACTGTGAACCACTGCTATAGTCCCTATGTTCAAGTAGGTTCATTGGCCATTCTTGCGACAGCTGCTTCACGGGAGGAGCAAAGGTGTACATGATATCTTGAGGGAAGAAGCTATATAAGACTCTATACATACAAGGGAGAAAGCCCGATGAATGTCGGCCAGTGGACGTGCGCGACGCCGATCGATGTGGGAAGGCAAACGTCGGTTCAATGGTGGGCGTCGAAGATTCCAATCCAATCCAAGATGTCGATCACGTTGCGCGGGTGTAATTGATGCGCCTCACCAAATGCGGCAGGCATGAGGCAGGCTGCAGCGCCGAAATCTCAGATCAACTCCCAATTCCGAAGAATCATGAGCAGATTTGCGTCAAGGAATGTCCAAATGATCACATTCCATGGAAATTATGAAACCATCATGAAGAAAACATGGAAACCTGGCCACGAAGGCCGTTCCCTCAAGAATTTCACAGATCCCTTTCCTGGCCGTGTAGATGGAGGCGTCACTACCACGCACGGTGTAATTGTCGCGCACGCGAAGTCCCTCGAGGTGCTTGATAAGACAACGCCGGAGATACCCAGACTGCGAGGTTTTGACGGCAGTGCAGATGAGGAAACGGCTAGCCACGGATCTACCGGCGATGGCTTTCGTCTCAAAGGGCTTGAATGACAGCAAGGTCTCCCCGCTGACCATCACAGGAACACGACGACCTTCGAGTTCCTGCTGCCCAGTGCGCACGAGATTGGTTGGGCATTGACAGCACTGCCCTTCGCACCCGCTGCATGTGGTTATGGCCCATGGGGGAATTGACGCAGCAATCCATGCGGCATACAAGCGTCGGACTTCGTCAGCTTTGCCAGTTTTGCCTTGATCGTCATGTCGAGACCAGCCATCTTATTGTCGTCCCGCAAAACATCCTCGAGCAAGTCCCGTAGCACAGGGAGCCGACTCGAGGGGAACTTCTCGATTGCGGCCTCTGTGGCAGTCTGTGCCCAAGCTCGATCCCTTCTGGTACAGCTCCTTGCGCTTCCGGTTGCCCTCCGGGGTGAGGGCCAGATCGTCCATGCGACAGGTGAGCGCCCGATGCTGCAGGAACTTCGTAAAGAGATGACTGAGGATAGCAAGAACTTTACCCGCAGTGTCGGCACCGTATAGGTCATACACTGAATGTACTAAGTCATAATCAGTAGCAACGAATGCGGATTTGTCGAGATCACCAAAGAGCAATTCGCCATCCACGAAGATAACGTTCGCTTCGTGGGTGTCTTGCCCCACATATGGCCGGGTGAAACCTTGGCCTTGGCGTCAAGATTGAGTCGGTCCGCATCGCTGGAGGTGATGTTCTTCAGATTAGTCGAGATCTACAACGACGCGAAGTCAATATCTCGCGCAACTCCAGCTTGTACGGAAACCACTTACGATCTGTCTGCCGGTCCACAGCGGTTTAGGCTTCCGGGTCGTCGGTGGCAGAGTGACCCATCGTCCAGAATAATGCACAGAATCCTCCACCAGCCCCAATTCACCGTACAGCAGCTGTTTGTACTCTCCACGCGTGAAGAATGTGTCCTGTACTGTCATCCACGCACCTGCGACGACGCAGGGGTTTGAGGGAGGTCGGAACGAGGCATCAGTTGTCGGTATTGGCGATGAATACGGCATTCGCGAGAGCGACCTGGTTCTCTGTGAATGTACGCAAATCCCTCAATTCGACAAAGACAAAGAAAATTTACTCACGAGGTTGCTGAAGTCTGTTTTCTGACGCGGGGGCCTTATCGACGAGCCCATAGGATTCCCTTTTGGGACATCCCGAAAAGGCAGGAGCCTACCAACTCGAAGGGCGCGCTCGAGACAGCGAGCTCACACTTGCCTTCAGTGGTACAATCACCTCCACCACAGTACAAAGAGCGGCTCTCCCTTGACCGCAAACTCTGGTGATTTCCTTTCTCTGACAAAGTTCACTGCGAGTCAGAACCCACGGGAAAAGATGATGTCCCCGTACTTTAGACTCAATTTTGCACTCAATCGACACATGAATTTGAGCGAATTGTAGCATTCTAGAGGAGTTATATGTGTCGGGACAGAGGTGCGAACGACAAACGCGGTGTCGACGCGTCGAACCTGAACGCGTTGATTGCATACACGTGATGGAATTGATGGCGCTTAAGGGCTACCCTGTAAGACCCCCCAAAGCAATAGCAGACGCAGACGTCAGACAGACATGCGAGGCACGAGGAAAAAGTTGTCTGTCCCGTCTGCCGTTGGGAGACTGACATGTGTCTCACTCGATAGCGTGTTAAGTGATTGAGTTCAATGGTCGGAGTGAGATACCATGACCTTTATATCATCGCCAGACTCTCTCGGGACAAGGATAGCACAATTGCATGCGTACTGATTGCATACTGAAAGTACGCTCGACAGGCGAGAACGAATTCTTCGTCGTAGCTATCCTTTCCATCAGTAAACCATGTTGAGCATCAGAGACAAATAGTGCACTCACAATGTCCATTGTTGCAGTTGACTAGACATCGGGAGGGTGCTCTTCTTCCTCTCACCACGCAGCAAGTTTGGGAAGGATGCGCAGATGATTTGCAAGCATTGATCCGAAACGCAGACGTATCCGAAGTAGAGCCAAGGTGATCGCACAGGCGTGTAGGCGACAGCGGCCAGATATTGGTACGTGCGCTCGTGAACCACCAGCTTCCAGCTATTTCCAAGAGCAGGGTCTCTGGAGAGTGGCTGCGAACGTCCTGAGGGTCGAAGTGTGCGCAACATGATACCAGACGTGTCCAGCGGGATTGTCCAGCAATATTTATCGCCCACCCACCTGGTTGAGAAGGCAGCGTTATCTGTGGACGAGATCCGGAATAAAATCCCCGCGTCACTTCCGGGAGCAACTACATCCGCCAGCTCCTCAACCATCTCCCATCCCCGCTGTCTGTATTTCTCGAGTGCCTCCTCGCGATTGCCTCCTGTAGATTGGCAAACGAGTGATACACGGTCCTCGAGGGTTGCTCGAGGGTAGAGTGAATAGGCAGCTGCATAAGTGATGATATTCATCACACAGGCTATTGGAAACGAGGTTAGCTACGTGTATTTTGGCTTGGCATGCTGTATACATACTTGAATGGAATTGCAGAACCGACTCAAGTGGGCAGTTTGCAGCCACAATTATCTGGACTTTCGATTGCTTTCTCCGTCCGGAATCTGCGTCAACGGTACTCTTGGTGAAGTTGAATATGCCAGCGACTCCAGGGATGAAATAAGTCATTGACGTGTTGACAATTCGCGAGTCCCATGCAGCCTCGTGGTAATCAGGCTTCTGCGTCGGACGAGGCGCAAATGCATACCCACAATCCAACAGATAGTTGCCGACTTGTTCGCGATAGGCCATGGGTACGTACAGGTCCAAGTCGGAGCCAGGGTACTCGGTGCAGTCGAAGAACTGTAGCGCGCTGGAGCCCGATATGAGTGTACCTGTCTGGGCTTGCAATTGCCGAAAGCTGAGCGGATCGTCGAAGTAACGCATAAGGAAGCGGTGGATGTTCCAGACCCGGCCTATATAATCGTCGACCGCATATCGTGCTCTGCGGCACGTTGCTCTAAAACACAGTAGAGCGGATGGGCGGAGATGGCAGAAAAGATATTGATGTATGTGGTCATTCCCGACAACACTGTCAAGGAAGATATCCTCTACGTGTGCTTGCCGCACTCGCAAGTGACTAGGTATGGTACCGGTAGTCGAGGTACGCAAGCCGACGTTGCGTTGTACTATAAGGCGGGACTCGGACAAAGAAGGCACTGAAGTACAACGTCGGAATATTGAGCAAGGTGCGCCTGCGGTCATAGAGAGTCGCTTACTTTCAGAGAACGTCGTCCGTACGTCTTCCAGATGCGTTCAAGATTCAGGTGAGATCTATGTAGATGGTTAGGCTGATCGTCTTTGACCGACATGCATCACATCGAACAGACCTTGGGAAGTGGCACAAAGGTCGGGACTCTGGTACGCAGAGCTAGAGGGCCGTCAGATACTGCAGAGGCGTTGGGTCCTTTCACGATTCGACTGAGCATCGAAGCTTAAGTACCGCGACATTCTTCGCCTCACTTGTTGTGCGTGGCGTGGTCGAGTGACATGGGCCACATTGGATGTCTAATCGACGCATGTTTGCGGCCGCTACGAGAACGAGAATATTCCACGAGTGCGCTTAACTTGAAAGAATGGCTCCGTGAGCCGCGGCCGAAGATGGCTACAGATCCCTACGAATACTCACAATGTGGCGAATGTTGGTAATAGCCAATCACGTGAACAAAGACCGCACCTCATGCAGACTCGAGCTCCTTGTGATTATTATTCGAAACAGACTATTCCTCGAAACATTGAGGGTACCTGCGGCACCATGTTCAAAACACGAATTGCCTCTACACCTGAACCAGGAAAGTGCCGCCCTCTTCTTGGAAATCTCCGTGGCTGGATTTGGATGATCCCGATGCCGTCTTAGGCGATGTCCACTGGATGAGACCTAATGAGTACAACAACCAGGTGAGTTAGCACAACAACAAGCCAAGGAAGAAGCCCCCGAGAATCATACCTGCGGGTATATATTCGAGCCTCCATCGCAGACGACCTTCATTTCGTTACGACGCTTGACCTTGACCAGCGACCAGTATGACAGAGAGCGAACCTCCGTTTCCTCCATCTCTTCTCCCTCCTCTGCCCTCCCCTCCTACGAGGGAGCCTTCTTCCACTAAACAACCTGCAGCTACCACTGAAGAGGGCGCCATCGACACTCCGGCCGCTGGAGGGTCCTTGGGATGGGGCCCCATCTTCGTATCCTCTCACTCAGGATACGACTCTAGTGATTCCCTCGCCTCGGCATACGAACGGGCGGACGCGGCCGCAGCTGAGCGGAGAGAATACGAAGAACTAAGTCAGTTCAGTATGATTTTCTGATAAGCCTGATTGACTGACTTTCCGTAGAGAGGAAAGTGGAATGGTCAAAGAAGACGATTACCGAATTAGAGAACGCTCTCTGCAAGGCCGAAGCTAAGATAGACAAAATATCTGAAAGGCTCACGGTCACAAGCGAAGCAATGAACGTCAATCTGACCAAGGTATCCACATCCATGGAGGCCATGCAAGAGATTGGAAGGGTCTTAAAGGACACTCAGAGCCAGGCCAGCTATGTGAAGGCCTTGTGCGTTGCTCTCATCGTCGTCTTGGTGGGTATCTTGTTGACTTTGAAGAAGTGAGGCGAGGATGGGGAATATAGTTGGTCGAAAGGTAGCTAGAGTCATGGGAGATGTCTTAATATGTCGGAGAATGATGCACGAAGTTTGCGAATTGGTCGCATCTCAGAACATGGGATATAGCCGTAAGCGTGAAGCAGGTGAGTCTCGGAGAGTCCGGAGAGTGACGACAAGAAGGACAAGTACATGATGAGGTTAGAGTAACAGGGCGTTTGTGTTACATGCCGCATGCGTTTGTTTGGCGTTATTGTTCAGCATCCTCAAGAGAATTGCCAAATTTGATCTAGAGTCGAAAGAAACCTCGTCCTCGAATCTTGTGCACTACTGAGTCGTACTGACAGACATCTGGCTAGCACTTAGTTATGACGGCAGGAGTCACCATACATATACACTACTCCCGGTCGATGATAGACTTTGACAATCCCTTTCCAGCCTAAACGGCCACCCTTTAGCCTCGTTTCAAACCGGCGCTCAGACTCAGGTTCGCGCAGCAGTTTCACTTCCAACGTCCACCGAGATCCACCGGATGTGCTACTGGTAGGAAACACTCACGACCCATAAGAATTTACATCACTGTTATCTCCGAATTCGTCTTGTCATGTCACGCTCAAAATCATCCACAGTAACCTTCGGACTGCCAACCCACATGGCCTCCTACGATGCCATCGTCTTCCCCTATGACGACCGTCCCCCCCATCTTGTCTCGTTGATGACCAGCAAGATCACGACTCCTCCGTCTTATCCCGCGGAACCCTTCTTGTGTGGTTGTTTGCCTCACCCCGAGGTGCACATGGATCACATCGCCAACAAGCTAGGGCCCCGAGCATGGCATTACCAGGTGAGTACCGCAAGGATTCATCGGGCCTCTACTTTGTATGAATATCAAGTAGGTTGTTGAGCAGCTGGATGGTATGAGTAGAAAATTCAAAACTCCATATATTATCTTCTATCCCATCGTTTCTCGCGACAATCTTCCCTTCCCCGTCAACAACTGTATCCGTGAGATACAGGGTAATTCGTACGAGGATTCGACGGCATGGAGAGGCAACATAGTTGTCGCAAAGTATAAAGATTTGCGGTATTCTGCGATCACCAACACCACCATGGCCGACTTCCCTCTCATAAAGAACTACCTATCTAGTCATACAATGGAATCAAAGGTATTTCCGGGCTTCGACAAACGAGGTTCGCCCTAATCTGACGCATTGCCTTCTCAGGCGTCTGTACTAACTAACCCCTCCGCCAATAGCCGTGAATGCTCAGATGATGGGCTTCTCTTTGGGACTCCTATACTTACTCGCGGGCCCCGTATGCAGCCTGACATGGACAGTGGACTCAAGTACACATATCCTTGATGTGATGTGGCTGTCAATCTCATGAAACAATAAATACAAAGGATACTACAGCCTGTGACTTGTGCAAGTTCTCGTGTAAAGACCGTCACCATGATCTGTGACATATGACCCTTGAGGTGCCGCTACAGATGCGTGATTGCTAGGAGATCCCCAAAGCGTTCATATTTTGTACCCAAGTAGAAGGTTACCAGTAAGACCAAAAGGACAGGGGCCAAAATACCAAGTCCGACGAAAACCTGACAGGTCAGAATGTGAGTTGTGCCCGTACGGAGGTCGCGAAATTTATTCACCTGACGCAACAACCTCGAGGTAATGTCACTTCCTATACCGACAGGCTTCGGCCCTACCAGTTGCCTGTCTGTTTCTTCCGCCTTCCACATTACTACCCGCTCTCTGGAGGCAGTGACAAGTAGAAATCTGTCCGACTGGGCACCGCAGTAAGCCTAGAGTTGTCTTGTGTGAATGGACAAACCCTCCCTGGTGGGCGACACGCGCTCACCGAGATGCACACGACCGGCATGTCACCTGGTAATACATTAGTAGAGCTAAGACTGAGTGACTGAGTCAACGCTTCGTACTTGCATGTAACAGTGTCTGGAGCTTGGTGCCGTCCTGGCTGCTCCACAGACGGACCTGCCCCTTCCTGTGAGCCCCTGCAAGAGCCTCGCCGAAGTGTACGAACACAATAGGCTTGGGGAAGATGCCGTCATGTTCAATGGTGAAAGTTGGCATCTGATTGACCATGGAATGCACATCGAACGTTCTCTTCATCACGACGGCTATTCGCGAACCATCGGGGGAAAGCGAGGATCGCTCTCTGACGAACAAACAGGAAGCTACCGTAAGTACCTGTAGGATGAAAGAGAGTTGAGCTCGTACATTTGTTGAGATGTGTTCAGTACCGGTGGAAATTCGAAGGATAAAGAGACAGGATCCCAAATCCTGAGGACCACATTAGAAGTACGTCCAACACAACAAACATGGAGAACAAACTCACTGCACTCCGTGATGCTTGTAGCTCACGATAAGTACATCTTTCGTCCTGGAAACATGACGCCAGTGCAAAGACACTAGCTCCACAGGAAGCAAATGATTTTCCCTGTACGTCTGTGGGGACTTGATGCGATGCATTTCCTTCCACCCTATACAAGGTGAGATATGAATTATGTCGAGTGAAATGTAACTGACATTCACCGTCCCTTTCCCAGACGCGGACGTCACCTTGCGACCCAGTTGCTAGACGCGTTCCAGAGACGTCAAGAGAGCTGAAGCGTATATTGTGAGATACAGCCTCTTCGCAGGTTACGTTCAACTCTCCATTCTAACGCACAAAGTAAATCAATGCGTGTAGAACAAGTCAATGAGAAATGATACACTCACGTTGTTTAGCGTTACTCCTACAATTGTGCCGTCTTCGAAGGTGCCCACCAATACCAGTGTATGTCCTGGCAACCACTGGAGTCCAGTCACTTGGCATCGGCCCTTCAAGGTGCATCTAGTTTTTCCTCTCTCTGTACAAAGGAGAAAGATGTCCTTTCGACCACCAATAGCGAGGTATTCCCCGTCAGGACTAATGCTCATGCAAGAGAGATGTCTACCTGTCAGTCCCGTTCTTTGCCAAAGCTTGCGATACTGTAGAATTGTGAGTGGCATGTCGTTGGTAGAGGGAAGAAGACACTTGTACCTGAGCTTCTAGGGAATGGTCAGGAGGATTGAGTGGAGCACACGTTCTTGTCGCCACATTGCAGCCTCGTGGTAGAAGGAAACAAATCTTCTGAATGGCCGCTGATTATCGACAGTGCTGTCTCTCAAGTCGCTCGCCGCCATGACAGCTACAATTCGTCGGTGCCGTATGACCGCAATCCTTCAGAATGGGCCTGCTGGGGGCAGCGAGCCGCTTGTCGTTAGCTTACCTTCGGTAGAATCGATGCCCTTGCCGCAGCTGGCTCAATCCGTTCGGTGGTGAGTTGTCTAACACATCCTGCTGGTGGTGGAGGCCCGTTGATCAAACACGGCGGCAGGGAAGCAAACGAGGGGCAGGGAGATGATTTTGATAGGGGCGGGGACGGTACGCAGTCGCTCGGTGTATCCCACCACTGATCAACCTGAAATGCCATGCGCACAGGCTCTACAGCAGCGTCTCGAGGGGACGACATATTCACGCGTAAGTCCGAGGTCACGATCCCGCCCTTTGTACTAACAAATATCTCCTTCGTAAATGCATAGAAACTCGCGCTGGGCAGACAGAGTCAGAGACGGCGAATATATCTGCAAGGACAGACGGAGCAGCAGATGCAGAGGTCTGTCTTGATACCCTGCGCCCCTCTTTCCACTGTGCCTAACCCTGGACAGAGAGCCGACATCGAGGTTTCCACCCGTCGAGAGCATAAGCTAAGGTCCGAGAATTGTACCATATACTGGTTTGAAAGCAGCGGCGCCGACGAGATATCTTGCCCGCCGTCAATACCAACGGATGCTGGACTTCAAGAATATGATTTATACCTGCATAAAGTATTGAACAAAAATGTTCAAACTTGGCGGTATGAATCACAGAACAGAACATCTCCTTGTCGATGGGTCCCCATTCAGCAGGGTGCCCCAGTGAAGCTGCCGAACTTGAATCGCCAGCGTTACTTTGTTCTCACGAAAGCCCTCAAGCCCTCGTTCGTCTCTAGTGGCACTATTGCAAAGAACTACGCAGCTCTGGAAGGAGCATCTGACCCGGAGAATGGTCAATCACGCGGTGCGTGTACTTCAGACTATGAGTGTCAGGTGCCTGAATTGTCTATTGAATAGCGGCGACACAAAGAACTCGAAAGGGATCGCAGCATGGAGGACAGGAACGTAAGGGTGAGGTGAATTGTACCAAGCTCTAAACGTCGTGGCTGATTAGTGTTGCAGGAGGAAGGCGTTCGTAGCGGTCATCAATCCTGTGTGGTCGATGAGTACAAGGTCACAGTCAAACAAGCAGAGATCACTCACTCGCAAAAGAGGCAGGACGTGTATACATGGACGCTTGATGTCCTTCATGTTGACTTCTGTGTATGCGAAATGACAGACAATTTTACTTGCCGGAATGACCTGAGGAGACTCCCAAGAATCGTAATACAACGATCCTGCGTTGAGAGCCGTGCGATACACGTCATGCTTCAAATCTGTGTCTGTCAGATCTGCCAATGGTTCAACCACGATGAAAACCTTTTCCGCCCCTTCCTTGCCCAATGAATCATGGGATACGAAAATGGATGTTATTCTCCCGGGCCGCATTGGAGGCAGGTGTTGGCGGTCCTCAAAAATTACGAAGCTGTCTCCCATAGACGTCGCGAATGTTGAGTAAGACACTCCCATACGAGTCGCCGAAGTCTGATAGCAGACATCTAGAGGCAATATGAAGTTGTCGTGGCTGTCCCTCCCATACAGGTATCTGTTGAGAAGGCGGGTATGTTCGGTGGATAATTTCCGTGAAGTGGAATTCTTGTATGTGAACGTCGTAGCGGTGAACGATGCCAAAATATCATTGAGGAGCGTCCCTCGAGCATCATGCTGCCATGCGAGACTTAAAGCCTCGCCGATCGGTTTCAGTGCGTCATTTATTTCGCTCGAGGTGGCCATTACTCGCAGGTTCTGACCAATGCAGAACTGCTTCATTAGAGTGGACTCCAACTCCCCTGCAATTGACATAAGAATGGTTAGTGCAACAGATGCACATCGCAGTTATAACCACTTACCGAACTTGTAGTTCGTCGGAATGTTTTGCAACATGCCGTTATATCGTTCAAAAGGAAAGCATCTCCAAGCATGAACAGGGCCAAACCTCTCTAATACGTCTGCCAAATGCAGAGCTAGGTGCTGATTGGGTGTGATCTCTGTATCGTAGAGGGCTAGGATGCCTCGGAGATATTGATGCATGAAAGAGCGATATTGGTTGATGCGATGTTGGCTTAAAGTACGTCTATGCGACAGGTTGATAGCAGTCACCAGCAGGAGGAAGTTGTCCAACATTTGGCGGTAGCGAGGTATTTCAGAATGACCCCAGAGCCTGACAAGGGTTGTCACCAGGTTGATCGTGCAGAGAGAACGATATTGATCTGCGGAGAGCTTCCCATGTTGCGTACTACCGACAAGCAACGGAAGGCGGCCGATCCAGGAAGGGAGCAACATCTTGTCTGCATCCTTCCATACCTCAGTCAACACTTCTATTCCGAGTGTTACGCCATCCACAGTAGCGGTGCTGCTCATTGTGGAACTAGATGCTGCCGATTCATCCTTCGCCTGGTTGGTTCCTGACCCTCGCAACGCAACTGAGGCTATCTGGGGCCCAATGGCGGCACTGGATTCATGGGAGGTAGGGAGGGAGTATTGCTGCACGGCAGCTACGAATTGGGAATCAATCACGTGCGCTTGGGACGACTGCTCGGTCGAAGTTGAATGGCCTTGATGGACATGAGGTGAGGGCTCTGAGGAGTTGGTGGTGGCGCTAGAAGTATGAACTGGCGGCGGCATGGGACTAGGTACCACCGGGAAGGCTATTGATATCTTCCTTCTAATAAATTCATTTCGCTGTATGCAATCAGTCTCCCTGAGTATTGATTTCAACGGAATCAGTACTTACATATTGATCCAATCGGTCAATAAGTCCCTTCTTGTCCATTCGAGGAATTTCCTCCTTGTGGGACGTATGGCCGAGTTGACGAGCATAACCAAAGGCAGACTGAATTAGGACGGGTTTACGAACGGCTGAGAGACTAGTAGCTCCGTTCGCGAATAACCTATGAGCTCTGTTCATTTCTTCCGGCGTAGCAGGGCTGAGGAGTGGGCGCCTTCTGGTTCTCCTTTGACCAGGGGTAGCATCGGGATCTTGCGGAATAGGCCATTTACGATCATCTCGCTGAGTAAACTATGAGGACGCGGGCTATAGATGAGAGTTGAGACTTACATAGGCTAAGAGTGTCCGAACCAACAGTTTCTTCTTGCCGTTAGGGTCTACACCCCCTTGGTAACAGAGCTCCCGTAAGACTCGTACCGGCAATCCTCGTAAATCCGTGTTACTGCCATGACGCATGATACCCCAGGCGTCACTCATCACCTCCTCACCAGGAGCTTCATGCTGCATCCGACGCCGTCCCCGCTGAGCAAATGCCAAAGGACTCCCCTCTTTGAGCTTGGCATCCATGCCCCAAATCTCCCGCAAATGTCTCCTAATGCAGCCTAGAAGGAGGGCATGCATAGAGTCAACGACGACAAAACGCGTGGGGTCCCAGTAGGGAAGACGAAGTAGCTCAGACCAACGTATCCCATGCAGGTCAAAGAGATCGGAGCGTACTGTGGGAGAGCCATCCCGCCATTGCGTTGCAATGGCGACATACTCTTCCCTAGTCCTCTCGCCGGTACCCCATTGGTTCACATTCAGGTTGTTGATGTCGTGGCTCTGAAGCTTGCAAAATGAGCAGAAATGGAGTGAGCTATGGCCGGCGAACCCAGCCATCTGCCTCAGTGCAGGGAGGTCGCAAACCAGGGGTACCACTGCGCATTTCACGAGACGTCCTTTGGGGAATTGGAATGTGCGAGAGATGTATACGCCAGGTGCCCAGAACCTGAGAAGGTCATCGATCAGAGGTCGAAGTAGGGAGTTGATTTCGTCTGTGGTGGGTTTTGATGGACCTGGAATAATCCCCACCAGGAAGATATTTTCGGGGAGATACCGTAGGTGCGGAGGAAGGTTGAGACATGCCATGTAGATGGCCCCAACGGAGACCTTTTTCCCGGCTTCTTTGTTGCTGTAGGGATTGAATTCATCCATACAAAGCGAGAATACATATCTCCCATCGGAAGTTCTCTCCTTACCCTGAACGAAGTGCTCACCGTTCTCTCCTTGGAACTCCCTCAGCACGGTGCCGTCCCAGATGTCCTTCATGACACCGTCGGCAGAAGCCCAATTCTCGGTGATGTCTCTGTCCAGATGACGTTCAAATCCAGGCCGGCAAAGGAGCTTCGCCATCCATTGCTGCATATCCTGATAGAGATATTGCCGGATGGGAGATTCTCGAGGAACGCCGGAGCGCCTGACGGTTTTACGCAGCCACGCGTTGCATGACTTCCCGTTCAGCTTTGTGGGACGCGCTGTGCACCTGTCCGGGTAGTTCTTCAAGTCGTAGCAGGCAAAGCACCTTGGGCAACAAACGTAACCGATGGTAGAAGGGGCGACATTCAGTCTGTCCACCAAAGTCCCAACCTGAGTCGGAATGTCAGCAAGAACACGGTCGACTCTGTGCGATGCGTCGCAGAATGCGAACGCCAGCCTCAAAGCGACGTGAATGCCGACGATGGCGAATCTGCAGACATCGATGGAGAGCCCACCCAGTACATGGAGTATGGCCACGACAAGGTAGATCGCATGGAGAAGAGGGTACTCTGAGATGTCAGGGCCTAAGATATATTTCGCTATAGAAAAGCGTTAGGGTGGCAAGATACCAGAGCAATCCGGCTACCCACCTGTATCCACAACAGTGATTCTTCCCTCCCTCCATAACCGTCGAGCTCTCGATTGCTCTGTGCGTTGTCGCTTCCATTCTGTCACTTTGCATTGTTCGACTCTGGAGAATTCTTCCTCTATGTTTCGAACGACTTGGCCCCGGAGGGAGCGGAACGCTGGGTTGGAAGAAGAGAGGCCATCAATCTGGCCGAGGGCATTCTGAAGCCAAAGAAGGTGTTTCAAAGTGGGCTGGTTGACTGTTCGATCATAGAGAAGGGCGTATGGACCGGTATTGATGTATGTTTCATCTCCAGATACCTGACGCATTTGGATTTCGGGGGGAATTGACTCCCTGTTAGGCACCGGCGGAGAGGCGAACTGGAGCCCTATGAAGTCGGTGACTTCGGCACGACGTGCATCAAGCTCAACTTGGAGAGACCTCAGCTGTGATACAGCCTGGTCTACTGCGGCTGCCGTGTCGTGATCGGAGTGTATATCGTCCGAATCAAGAGGACTCTCAGACCTGAGGGGTGCCTCCACGAGGACCTCCTCCGAATGAAGGTAGGTGCTGCTGTTTGCATCCCCCTCTCTCTGCAGGCCCGCGTTTCGATAGCTTTGCACTCTTCGATGCTGTTGATACTCCGTGTGAGAGACCACCATCCCTCCAACGAATTGAGATTGAACGGGGTCCCATACGATTTCTTTGATGCATTCATTACATTGACAGATGTAGGTCTCCCGCGCTGGCCGAGGGCGACGTTGGCCGAGTGGTACCCCTTGCCGGGATAGACGTGGCTTCATGTGCAGCGGCTGAACAGTGGTGGATGACTGGCGATGCGCGATACAGGGAACGCCCCACAGAGGACACCGGACAATGATTAGTACGAAGGCTAAGATTCGAGTGCACCGCGCCGTCAAGGCCAGTTGGCAAAGGGCTATTAGAGGAGATCACGCGAGCGGAACGTGGAGAAAGACAAGGAGTAATCCAGGTGCACGGGACCTATTATGTGAGAGCGGATATATGCACCAGGCCGACCTCAATAGAAGCTTTGAGAGCCCTGCGCTGCAAAGAGGGAGCTTAAGAGCGATGAGCTACAAATGAGGGAGGTAGGGGAGATAAAATCACCATTCTTTCAGGCCATACTTCACTTTGCGCAAGATCTCCAGCCACTCACCTGATATCGCTGCACGTAAGCAAGTGGACATTCCTTGATCAGCTATATTGCGAGCGATTTCCCCGCAAGTATCACCCTGCGGACACGGCCACAAAGTGGCTCAATAGGTTGCGGGGCAATGCATTCTGTACACATGTGACACTCTCACTCATGCTCGGGCTGCTCATAGCATGCAGTATCTATAATCAAGGGGGGAAAGACCAGGACCGAGTCCGACCGACGACTCACTAGTACTCACTGACTGGTACACGAAGATCAAGGCTCACCGGACAGCGACATATTACTATAACTGCCCCTTCTTCGCAAGGTCTGATGGTGTGATGGGTAACATGCACTTGCTTGTTACGTTATCAAACTCGAATGCGAGTGAGTTAGGGGTTCGACTCCTCGTCAGGCTTTAGCAGACTCTCATGTCCTAATATTTTTCCTGATTTTCTTTCAGAACAGAACGACAGAACAGATCTCATTCAATCGCAAGCTGACATTCCTTCCGGTTGTAAGGACATATACATATTGAGAAACATAATAGTCCACCGCCCCACACATCAAGAGTATGTACAGGAACATGGGTGCGTCAAAACCCCACCATTGACCTGCTATAAAAACCCAGTGGGACAAAAATTTGCAGGATGGGGAAAGCTACCACGCCACCAGGAACCAGACCTGGTCAGTGTATGCACATAGAGAAGGCATTGAGAATGAAGAGAACTACCTGAGGTCGGAGCCGTTAGCATCACTGCGAAATCTAGGAATTGATACAATACGGCCCACATGTGAAATTCCGAATCACTTCAGCCGTAACATACATGCGGCACATGGATGCTGGAGAGAGCAGACCTGCTGGAAATTGATGGAGGGCATGAGGCAACGATCCATTATAATGGTTGAATAACCAGCGTTGAGTCGCAATCAGAGTCGTGGAGCATCTTTGCCCCGTTCGAGCCTGGGCTTCTTATAGTATTCTGCAACTCTGGTGCATCAAGCGGGTAAGTGCCATCTCCTCCAGGAGAAAAAATAGTACATACGCGACTAGATGTGAGGAAAGAACGAGGCCTATAGGCTTCTTCTGAATTCTCAGTTGCGAGATCTCGATGGGTGTGCGGTCCTTAAGCCAGTCGGGGTCGTAACAATCTATTGGGAGGCCTACTGGAGCTGGACGCTTGTCGTCAACTAGCGCTGATTTGCGACGATCTCGGGGTGCCTGCCCGGGAGAGATTTGGTTACCGGAGGAAAAGCGTGTGTAGTTGTGAAGGCCGTCAAAGTTGTGTACGAGGGTTGTTAGCGCCTGAGAGCGCCACGCCAGGCGGATGATGTTGAATCTCTGGGGGATGCCGCTATTGGGGTCCAGCTCGTCGTCGCTAACCCCAGCCACTTCCATCTTATCGAGTAAGGCGACGTATTTCTTCAGCTCAGGGTGTAAGTTCTCTGCGACGTCTCGGCGTCGATGAGCAGTCTGGGAAGTCGGGATTCAGTGATGTCATCGGCAAGTAATGTTCACACCTACGCCGTATCTTCTGCTGTGGACAGTCTTATTCGCATCCCTTTGAGCCATCCTAATCCGACGATCGTCATCCGAGGGCAACTTCATCAGTTCCAAATCGCGGTATTGTTGGGCAAGATCTGGGAGGTGGGCGATGAAACGATCTATCACCCATGCGCGGTCGTCAGTCTTGCGGGAAGCTTGAGAAAGGTAGATTTCTGCGAAAATTTCTGCGGCTGCATGGTTCCAGGCTGATTCATAGCGATGCGAGCCAATGTCAAGGGTGAAGTTCTCACGCGTAGGTCCGCCAATCCTGCGTCGAGCAAAGATGTCAAGCTCCTGCTGAGTTGGTAATCTCGGGAAGGGGGAGGACCGGTTGTCCCTCTTCATGAGGAACCTGGTGAGAAGTCGGACATCACGCTATGGGGACTTGGGTTTCATTGTAGGGTTGAGATTGAGGACTTGGGACGCACCATGAGTTTCAGCTCAACCTCCGAGTGAACCTTAGGTTCAATTGTTTTCCGAACATTTCGGCGGCCATGATGACGCTTCGGCTGCGGCTCTGGCTCTGGATCAGCCCGCAGACGATCCCGCTCAAGCACAGATAGGTATTGATACAGCCCTAAGATGTCGCCCTTCGATGCTGGGGCACCCTGTATGCCCTGTTATAACCGACAAATGGACTACACGGATGATGGTACATACCTGCTTTGCTTTGCTTAACCTGGTGATATTTCTTTGCTATGAAGACATCGTGAGATTGACAAACTGCTTTGTGGGGTCCGTTTGTGTAACTGACTTACCCGTATGACAGAGGGAGAAACACTTTCGTCGCCATCCTCGTCCTCGTCCTCGTCCTCGTCCTCACCCTCCCCGTCCAAATCAGCCTCTTCCCCACCATCATCTTGAGGTCTGCCAGGTCGCTTTGAGCCTTCTTCGGCAGACGGTTGGCGGGCTGGCTTTGGTCGAACGGTTCCGGTACTTGACGATGCTCCAGTTGTTCGTCGCTAAGAGAGGACCCTGTTGTGAGTGGTTTGAACATCCGCGCAACAAAGCATATACTCACACGTTTGACGCCTATCTCTACATGATCAGAAGCAGCAGGAGAATTCGCGTCAACTGCAATGACAGGATGGTCAAACACTGCAGGCACTGTTGAGGCCGGAGTGGGGTGACCCCCACTTGCTTGATGGTTCTCTTGTCCTTGCGGTTGTTGTCCTTCTTGTGTGGCATCTATCACTGCCTGTTCAACCGCTCTGACATCAACCATGTCTTCGTCTGTAGCCAGATTAGCGACAAACTGACACGACCTATGGAAGAACAGACCTTCATCCGCAGACGTAGAGGTAGTCGGAGTCGGAGATGGAACTGGAGACGGGGATGAGACCGGTGACGCAGCCAGAGCCCGAGCGGGAGACGGAGACGGAGATGGAGACATAAATAGAGCTACAAGAGCATTGAGTGAACGTTTGACATATGCAACAGCAGCTGAACCTACGCGCGTGGTGGAACTGAACAGCCTGTTCACCTCCATTACCGGCCAGGGAACGGTCGTCTTCGGCTGAGTAAGAGGCGGGAACGAAGGCCTCCAAGGTTGCATAAGCTGACGGAAGGTCAATGATAGCATGCTCGCGGTAGTTGGGGTAGCCACCTACAGCTAACGGAGCCAAGAGGAGAGACATGGGCACGCTCTATGCCCTCCATCTCTCCCTGAGGCTCGCCATGAGTTGAGGGATATGAGTCTTCCTGGCTTGTTGCTATACGCATCATCCCTCAATCAACTGTGACCCTCATATGACAGTATAAGACGCACCTCGAATACTGTTCCTAGGCAGCCTGTTGGCATCGCGGATCCTCTGTAACCGGTTGTAGGGCATATGGCGACTGTGACGTCCAGACGCAGTTAAATCGTCGAGAAGGTTGGGCGTAACTGGGCCACTGAAGTCCGCTGCCCTGACGTGATTCCGCGGGTCGGACATCAATCTACGCTCGGCTCTTGACTGCGGGCCTTTCTGTGTAGGCTTGGAGCTGGACGCGGCATTTAGCAGAGGATTGTTGGTTTTGGTCATAGTTACGAGTGGGGGGATACTGTGAGACCCGTGGTTAGTCAAAGCATATTTATTGGTGAATGATAAGGCTGTCTCCCGCCCTCTTTGCTCAGGGTGCGTTCCAGAACATGCGTACAAAGCAGGCATGTGCCACTCCGATAGGACCACGTACAAAACGCACCTTACTCTCGTGTAAACATGGCAAATGAAATCTCTGCTTTGTGGATATTGTAATATAATAAGCCTAAAGATGCAGATGTGACTTTTAGGGCTGTGGCTGAGTATCCTTCACCTCGACAACTTCTCTAGGTATGCAATGTGGTTTGGAGCAAACTTACATGACCCGCAAAACCTACTTGTGATTCTTGCAGTCACAACAATGACTACGGACGGCCCGGGTTTGAAACAGTCTGGAATCTATGAGCTGCCTTCTGCCTTGGAGCTTGAAGGTTGGCATGCGCGGAACTTACCGAACTAAAGCTCCGTGTATCAGTCCCCGGTTATATGCATATGTCAGTTTCACAGTGTCGCACAAACCTTTTAAGTTGATCGCACATTCTCCTTCTTCGACGACCTACATGAGCATACTTGTCAGAGCTTTCCACAGCGAGTAAGAATAGCAGATATGCTACCAAGACCACAGTTGGTGGCGTCCTGATGTTCTACATATACAGCGTGCTCTAGACCAGCGAGAGAGTTGACTCGGACCATTGGGGATTTGAACGGGCAGGAGGAGGCGGAATCCCAGTCTCTTGATGCCATCCACCCGTTTGTACTATTGCCTGTGGAAGGGGGATATACAGACACTCGAGGCGCGAGGGATAGTACTATTCTGGCTGTATACAATTGGGAGGATGTATACAATTGGGACAAGTAGCTATACGCGCAAGATCAGGCGCCTAGATTAGATCAGATCAGAGCCCGAGACGTGCCCGAGATCAGTACTACTTCACAAACTTTATACAATGCTGCGTTACGTTTGTGGTGAATAAACGGGTCAAACAAGTTTCCTCCCTTCGTCGCAGGTCTTCGATGCATTCGCTGCGTTGACAACTCTCGTCGCGTCCCAGCACTCCAAGATATGTCCCAGTACCATCTGATAAGCAGCCGGACTCGAAAATTCCAGTTTTGCCGTAGTTGGGCCAGAATTGTTGTCTCTGACTTCCACGCAATTGGCGAGGGAAGGGAGAATAATTGACCAATCTGATTCCTGCAGACAGCATCGAAACAGCAATATGAGTAACCCAACATATTCATCAAGGCATCTCATACCCACATTCTCCGTATTTGCCTGTACAAAATCTTCGTCAATCACCCTCTCAATACAGGGTGTTATGTGTCCGTCGCCATCAACGGTTCTCGCTGCGAACACTAATGTGAACCCCGTACCACTCAGCAACGGGAGCAAAATCTGCAACGCCGCTGATCAAGGCTGAAGGTTAGCCCGTGCATGCACAATTTGAAGAAACAGAAAGTTGCCCCACCCTCATAAGAATCTCGCCTTACTCTTTCACAGACACGCACTTCGACGTCTGGAAAAGACCAATTCGCCAACCCATCTCCCCTCCAGAAAGTCAGTTTCACAGGTGTGGATTTCCCAGTCGTGAATTGGACTCGACTAGCAGTGATAGTACTTCCAGACATGGTGAGGTCACAAGAACAAAGAGGAAATGAGACGCTGATACTAACTGAAAGCTATTAAATAACCATCCCTTCCTCTCTTTGACGATCCACGTCTTCATTAGTACCCTCATCATGGCCAAACGTGGATTAACAACTATATGGGTCTTCAGTCGGCGCTGCTGTTACACATGTGGTTCACGCAAATCTACCTACTGCGTTATAAAACAATGCGTACGATGCCAGTAAGTGTACTCAAAGAATGTTTGGACCCTATTCATTGACATTTGTGTAAGATTGGTCTTCTACTGCTCGAGGACTTGTCAGAGGGACGGATGGGTCGCGCACCGCTTATTCTGCACCATTCGTACGAAAGAAATACTCGGTACATTGCCCTGGGGGCAACTCTCTAAGCAAGCCTCCCATTGGCTTCGTGCATGGAAACCAACCATCATCCGCTATGCGTTGTGGGCCTTGGATTTGGGCAACACTTCAGAGAACATCTGGAACAAATGGTATGGTTGTCGATTTCCTGTGACAATCCTGGATTCTAACTTTGCACCTGTACTACTCCTTCTCGCAGCGTATCCATCGACCTCATAAGGTGTGACGGTGAGGCACAAACAGACCAGCTTCGCATTTTCAAGGTACGCTTGACACCCTACCAATTAGTTGCTCATCCGCTAACTATCAATGAATGCAGATGATCATGGGCTGCGTCCAGACCATTCCGCGACTTGTGCGATGCAAGCCAGGCTGCACCAGATACAGGCATCAGTCCACTATCAACATAGTTCTGACGTTCTTTGCTCAACACATTGCCATCAAACACATCATCCGGTTCTGTGCTTCGGAGCTTGCCTTTAAACTAGACCCTCGACAATCTCGGCTGCTGGCAATCAACTGGCAGGCCCGACTAATCAATAGGACCCAGTCTGGCAATCCGGTTGATGAACAGTGTGTAAGGTAGCGTCCTAAATTATCACCTTATGGTATGATGATTGATTCCCTTCAACCAGACCCGATTGAGTGGCTGGTCGGCATATATTTGAGGCACCAGTTGTACAAGTATAAAGCACTCGGGGAGTTTCGGTGTCTTGCCGAGAAGGACACGCGCTTGCTGGGCACATATCTTGCGTACTTGGTAGCTTTCTTATCTGCTTTTCTCCCGGTACCTGATCAGAATGCTTGGATATACGAACCCAATATCTGTATGGTTGCAGGACAATGGTGGTATCTGAGTCTTGCACCCTCGGAATGTTTGTCGCCATATTGCCTTGAATTGAGGACGAAGGCTTGCCTCTCAACTCAGTGGACAATGCAAGAACAATGGGATTGAGTGCGACAAGAGCAGCCGGAAGCATAGCGGCATTGGAATAAGTACTCTTACAATCTGACTCCACCGCACGGCGCGTCGAGACAAATTCAAATGTCTGCCGAAAGATTCAAAGAAAGTCATGCATATTGGAGTCACGTGACCATAGAGTAAGTACAATGAATGTGGCAATACAAATCCATCAATATTGAGATTGGCCCGGGACCGGCTGAAGCAGAGTGCGGCTCGTTGGCATAGACAAATACTGCAGACAGGACTCAAGCTGACTGGACACTACGACGCAGCTCCGGCAGGATGGCAGCTATCCTGCCGGCGACCTCCGCATTTCTGTCATGTAGCCGGTCAATCTCCTTGCGTTGCGTAACGACCGCTTTCCTCAACTGAGTGATCTAACAACAACAAAGTGGTCAATACACATCGCGATAGCCTTGTTGGTAATGATGCCGCCGACGTACCGTCTTCTGAGCGCGGTGTATCGTGTGGACGAGCTCGGCGACCTGAGAGCGATGTTGGAAAGCTGTCCAAGTGCAAAATTGACATGCATACCTTGCAAACTTGCGAGGTCGGGGGGCGAAGCACCAACAGCCCCTTCACGAACTGGTGTGTTTCGACAGAATAGTCCCATGGGCTGTTCAAGAGTTGTTCAAGTTCCTGGGAAGCCTGCAAGATGATGATTAGTGATAATTTGTCCAAATTAGTCTTGGCTGGTGACCTACAGGTGTATGGGTAACTTGTGCGGAAGACGACGATGCCCGCAAGCCAGAAGAGTTGGCGCCAGTGCTATCAGCCCCACCCCGCAGCCCTCGCCGTGCCAAGGACCGATACCTTTTGGAGTAGTTAGAAGGCAAGCTCACTTCGCGGACTGACTCTCGCGTACCATTTTCGACCACGTGGAGTGATCTTATATCGTTGTCCAGACTGATCATTTTGCGTCTGTCGTCGGGTGGTTCGTTTGACTATTTCCAAGTGGCCGGGAATAAGCTGCAACATAAATCAATTCCGAGTCAGTCCGGTAGAATGCGGCGCAGATACATGCTTACTTCGTCGAGTAGGACCGTGGCTATTGCTTCACGACCCCGATCGTCAAGAGTAGGTCCATGTGTTTGGACTAATGCGTGTCGGACGTCAGCGAGTTGATGGATAAAAGAATCTCTAAACCTACCTTTGGAGATTACAGTGAGATCTGTTATATACAGACGAGCTGGTGGCTTTGAAAGCTCGGCGAGAGCATGGAGAGTACCTGGGGACGTCCTCAGTAAAGCAATAGATGGAGAGGGGTAAACGCTGACGTCGAATATAGGAGACGGCGTGGTCGCCCATCTTTAACACTGGCAAGAGCGGGGCGGGTCCGGAGTGCGAAGACAATGAAGCAGGGGATGTTGATGGTGGTGCCGTACAGCGAGGTTTTGCATGAGAACGACCACGAAGGTCAGCTTATAATATATCCCAACACACGAGCGTGTGATTTGGAGCCTATGATACATATCCGCCGTGATACTAAATGGGATTACTTGGCCTCGTCGGCGAAGTGTTGCAGAAACTGACACCTTCCAGTGCCCGAATCGATTTTGGTCAAGTTTGACGGTCCTGCACGAGAATTCGGACGGGGGGATCTGCACCTAAGCGAGGGGTAGCAGTGATGAAGAAACAGTGAATAAGAGACCTCGTTGCAACTTGCAGTTCATACTTGTGAGATACGAGCCCTATATTCTGTGAAATATGTATGTAGCGGTTTTTGCAGAGATCAAACGATATAATGCCTGACTAGCAACACGGACCGTTTGGAGTCTTCGACACACATTAGCGATATTCCTGGCACGGAGAAACTGCTTCCCTCCGACGCAAAGTCTTACTGAATGCTCGAAGGACATGGAGGACAAAGGAACGGTATCCAGAGCAAAGGAACGAGAAGACAATTCGAACTTTCGAAGCTCTGAGATTCATCGGACTAGTCCTTCTACTTTGGGACACACATACTATCACTGCCACGTGCGTGTGCAGTAGCGCGGTGAAATGAAGATTCGCATGATGCTTCTCTCCCGTGTCACTTTTCCCGTTCGCAATGAGCAGCATGTATTCTTATTGCTTCCGTCCGTTCATTTGGATCCGATTCCGAAGGATGGTACGCTCGGACGGTGAGGGAATTTGCCCTCTACCCTACTCGGAGATCTGGAAAGACCAGGTCGAGTCTTGAAACGTGAGTTGTCCGCGTACAAGCACAAAACATGCATCAGCCTTGCAGATATCGGCTGCACTTCATTTAAGTCAAAACCCTTCACAGAAGAAACAGTCTCATGACTCTCCAAGGCCCACGATATTCCACCCCGGCAGCTCAGGACACACACCGATCACTCGCTGACGGAAACAGCCCCATACTGTGCCTTACACATGCCTCGTAAGTTCCACTTCTTGGCGTATTCCTTTCACTGTCCCGTAGTCGCCATGGGACGCATTCGGAATGGCAGGAGTTGGGCAAGAGTCATGATAATTTGGGTTGTTCAACAATGATCATTATCTTCTGACATTGTAACAATAGGTATGGAACAACTCGCAAATCGGCTGCATATCTGACTACCTGTGAACCATGAGACAACACGGTACGTATCGATTGATGAGAATTTCTCAGTAAGCCGTGTAGGGCTGACGCGTCTGGAGCTCAGACTGGAGAGCCTTCCAGAGAGGGCGGTCTCCCCAGGCAGAGTCCGATTCATCAGGCTCCCCACTCTTTCGCAAGAAATATAACCCGACTACAAATACAATCACCAGGATCGCAAGGGCTGAACGCGCATACTTTCCAAATTCGTGAGACACCGACTGCAGACGTCGCGCCAATTGCTGTCGCATGCCTATGCCATACGTCCAAACATGCTGCAGCACGCGTGTAACCTGGACTGTGACAGCCTTCAGCTGGGTGCTACCACCTCGGAGCACTCCGGGGCGGTAGATCTGTCCGATTCTCATGGGCCCGCCGAGCGTAGGAGAGAGCTGAGACTTGGTGGTGCGTCAAAACAGGGATCCACTGACGACTTGTAGGAAAACATACCAATTGCTGCTCCAGCATATGCACACGCTGCTCCAAGGCATATAGGTGGCCAGGGCTTACTGAAACTGTCGCATCCACTACAGCATCTACAAGCTGTCTGCGCCCAGTGTGGGAACTGCGCGCAACATGGAATTCGCGACTCAGATCTAGAACTGTATCGATGGTCTGCGTTCATTCAGAAGCACGCCAACTTCAGTAACGGACCTGGTTCGGCTTCTACCGTACATTCTAACTTCTCTGATTGAGCTTCGACAGGAATTACACTGCAACCGGGCAGTTAAACTCAGCAACAAGCGACGAGCAACTCTCACGGAACACTTACTCTGTTTGAGTGCGGGGATACACGACGTCCACATCCTCTCCTTGATAGTCTTTAGCACCACTAGTTCTGTCAAGATACTATGAACATGGCGCGTCGGTGCATCGCAAGAGATCTGCCGTACCTGTTGTTAACTATGCTGTCTGACATGGTGATGAGCGCGAGAAGCCTCAAAGCGATAAGGAGCTAGGGTTCGTTGTCGTAGGAGGGTTTGGAGGAGGTTGGTATCTAATATCTTGGGATTGGATCCCTTTTATCCGCTTGCATCAATCGTGAAGGAATGCATGAGCACCTTTCATGCCGCCCATTTCTGGTTTACCTCCACCGTCCTGCATGTTGCGACCTTTGAAAGGCATGCCCTTTAGTCGTCCACATGCTGTCTGGTATATATCCGACGCAAGAGGATTCCTAGGAGGTTGTCATTCCAAACTTGCCTTCTTTCAATTCGCATCCGCCACGTCACTACCATGAGTCGTCGCGAGCATTATCGTCAACGTGAGCATCCCATGTCCTTTGTCATGCTGCGCAATTACCTAAACGACTCTCAGACGTCCTTCGTACACTGTCCTTCATTGTGCGCACGCCAAGGAGGCACATCAATGACTTTGTCGTACTCTCTAAAGGTAAATATCTTTGCACTTGGAGTATCGTAGCTTGCACTTATGCACACAATACAGTCCAATCCATAGGTCTACCCATTGGAAAGATTGAGCGCATGTGGATTCGTCGTCTCCTGAAAGAAGAGGTAAGCGCGCCCTCCTACAGACGACAGATGCATGCTACGTACAACAATTTACCTCATCGAGTAGATCCGAGCGGGTCGTTTAGTCGTCTTAAATCGTCTAGCCCACGACAGCTACACGGAAGTTGTCGGTAATCGATACAAGATCACGCACGCTGGAGCAGATCGGTATGGTTGCATCACATTTCCCAAGGCCTGCGAATTGACGAACACGCGCATAGCTATCGTAGCATGTTCCCGCCTACCAGTGTTGCTCCACCTCGCAGCAGATGGTCTTCTGTGTCTACCCAGACTGAAGATGACGACGGCGAATCCATTCCCGAGACTCACCCGGTAAGCCTTTTCCTTATTCCTATCACTTTCTGCATACAAACTAGTTCACAGAAGCGTCTGCTAGATATCCTACTGCATCTGGTTGAACATCCCGCTGAACACGCTGCGGAGGACTGCTCCGTTTTGCAACACTGCCGAACCTCGGCATTGCCTGCGCTGAAGAAGGTATGTAAGCTCGATATTGCCGCCCTTTCATCATGCTGACGTCGCGCAGCTGGCAGAAATGATTCTCGCCCACAAAGACATGACGGAAATGGCACGTCTCAGCTCACACATGGATGGAGTCACTTTACATGTCTAACTCCGTCGATCGCAGGTAGTGCAATTGAAGGGAACAATCGACAACCACCAGTCGACTATCACTCAACTCAACGCTGATATTGACGAGTACAAGGTCGCAAACACACAACTCAACGCTGATATTGACAAGTACAAGGCCGCAAACACTCAGCTTCATGCCGAAGTTGACCAATACAAGAGTGCTGATATCGACAACTACAAGACGACTATCGCTGAATTGCGTGCCGAGGTCGACAAGTACAAGAGCGCTCTTCCGAAGATGTGGAACGACGTTGAACAATACAAGGCCAGGGCGATTGGGGTGATCGATCTCGTGCGCCGCTTTATGGACGACGTAGCGGGCGTGTTCGGAGTCCCCCGCACCGGTTAAGCACATTACTGATAACTTGCCTTCTATGTGTATGGTATATCCACGTATCTCTCTTACCAATGTACCCATCTTTCCTATCGTTGTTTATGTTTCCGTACTGGTGGTGGTTTGCAATATTCAGAGATATTTAAATATCAAGCAATGTATTTACCACAACTGAATGAAGTCGCCGTATACGCCAACATGACATAAGTCTGTACGGTTGGAACCCCAATTAGAGTGTATCTGGAAGATTATGATACCGAAATCCATCCCCATATCGGCTACCTCCGGGAATACTGCGAAAGCCTGAAACAGTTCGCCGTAACGGATGTCGAAGTGGGCATGTGCCAATGGAATCAACGGAAGGCGTGAGGTTGGCATAGATGCCTGCAATGGTAGTGTCGACTGCAGCTTCTTGACCACTGTAGAGAACCGAGAAAACCGTCGCCGGTTCTCCAGCCCGTCAACAACGCCCCATACAGTGATATCTCGAGGAGCGCTAGGAACCGTAGCGCGAGATACGTGTCCAATGGAGATGTTGGTGACAAAAGCCGGCTTGTGAAGTAGAATCCCAAGCTGGGCTTTGACGCCGTTGTAGGACCAACATGCGTCTTGAGTGAGTGCGGGCGTCAACGCCATTTCTGGCCCGGGCAACGCTTCATTCCCAAGGTTCGCATTCGTGGTTGGGACAGGTAGTGGAGAAGTCAAAGACGGTATTATGGCAGCGCCGAGCCTGGAAGAAGCCAAGTTGTATTGCAGGCAGGGACGACGTGCGCAAGGGATGGAGCGGAAATGCTACGATATCTTGGGTTGAACGGACGACTCATCTCATTTGACAGATGTACTTACAATAGCGAGAAGCATGAACGCTACAACCGTTATCACTGTGAGGGAGGTAGCGATCGTCTTACAGAGTCGGGAGGGCAGGCTGGGTGACTGCGGCCGACGAATTCTCTGCAACTTGATTAAAACAATGGCAAAGGCAGTAAAGTGCTTGAATACCCACAGGGAAGCCATCACTTTCGGTCGTAATAGGTTCCATTCCGCCGCGATGTCTGGGACCTGCGAACAACCTTTGAGAACCTGTGCGAGACTTGAATAGTAGTCTTCTTGGACTTACCAACGGCTGACGGTTCTTCTGTCTGGAATCGTACTGAAGAATACTTCTCCTTTGCCGGAGAAAAAGGGAGGAGTTCAGAGAGTTTGGCCATATAATCGGTCGCGGGGGTAAAAGTGGCCGTTACGAGGACTTGGTTCGAGCTTTAAGCACCGCGCCTCTGGCAGAAGGATTTCAGCCTCTTCTCTGCCGCATTTGTCGCGTAAGGCTGGATTGCATGACACGAAGGGACCACCATCGGAAATTGATGCCTCGTGTTTTCCATGAGCAAGCAGTCTGAGATTGAGGCCGATTTGAACGATCTGGAGCCCGGGGAGACGTAGCGGAAGCCGCGTTGGGCAAGTCCGAGCTGGACTAGATCACGTGTCTAGACTTCCTCACGCACCCGGTCGTTAAACGAACTAAAACGTTACGGTGGTCGACGTTCGGGTAGTTTCAGTTCAAAGTACCTTAACCAACTCTAGCGATCGTACTCCTTGCCTCATCGTGCTTGTAACATGATAGACCCGCAACTGGACCTGGAGGAAACCACCCTATTTCGTGAGGTCGCTGTGAGTGAACTCAGATCGTTCAGGAACTGTCCCAAGGAATATGCGCTTACCACAACCTGCATCCTGTTCAGTACAAACATCAGCCATGCCAGAGCGATGAAAAGCCAAGGGGAAGGCCCTTGAACATCTTACCAACCTGGCAGTACAAAATCGCGCCTGGTCGGAGGCGACCCTCGCTCAGACGTCAAGTCTTAATAGCAGCTGTACAGACCAGGATGAGTCGAAGCAGCGCTACCTCCTCTCCTTCGACCGGGAAACGTCCCTCCGTCGATAAGCAGCTAGCGGCCTCTGCTGGGGTGGATGTGGATACTGGACGCACCTTAGGATGGGTCCCCATCCGTGTGTACTCTCGTCCAGGGCATGCACGAGTCCCCTCCTTTGGTAGAAGATGTCCTAATCACCCTGCCTCCTACTGCGACCGAGGAGATGCAGCAACGGCTCAACTTGAAGCTGGCGACTTCCGCGACATGAGTCAGTTCTGTGTAATATTTCCCGAGCAAACATTGACTGACTTTGTGTAGAAATAACGTCGAAATGGTCTCACAACGATATGACCAGATTGACGCAAGATGCTGGTGACACGATTGTTGACAGCCTCAACGACATGAGCGGCGGGCTCGAGGCTGTCAATGAGAAGTTGGTCACACTATACGAGGCCTTGGATACCTTGAGGGGCGAGGAACAGGTTTGGAGAAGTAGTCAGTGCCACTTCAAATATTTGACAGTTCTTTGCCTCGGTCTTGTTTTCGTCTTGCTTCGTATCGTCTTGTCGGGTTGAAGAAGCGACTGGGAGGAGGTGGCATTTGATAGAGGCCGAATCTCATGCATCTCATGGGTGACTGCTTGGCCGACGGAAGATGGGTCGTCATGTCACAAGGTTATTGACATAATTCAGTTGCATTGCATCGTGGAGAGCGTGGTTGTGAGATTTACTACGCACCCCAAGGTGATGTTGGTAGGTCAAATCCGTCCGAGCTACGATAAACAATTGCCCGATTGGGCACCAAACACCTGCGCTTCGCCAAGACGCGGCGGGGGTCGCGGTTGAAAATATCCTACCATCCCAGCCTCTCTGTCCAATCCTTTCCCTGAAGCATGAAGTCGCTACTGTCACCAAGCTACTGACTGCGGGTCGACCAATAAACTCAAGACCTAGGGCTCCATTGCTCTGGCGAAGGGAGGAGGACTTGAACAGTGTGGTGAGCTGCACCGGATTATCTCAGCCTGAAGTGACTCATGTCTTGTAGATTCTGTCGGAGACCGCATTCACCACGCTTTCAAGCTCGATGTCCAGTTAGAGGGTAGCCTATCCCTTCACCGTCGAATGCTAAACGAACAGACGGCATGTTCTTCGCCACGTCGCCACGGTCTTTGGAGAAGGATAATGGTAGGTGCACCCATGCAATCCGACCCGTACCCAGCCCGAACGTCTGTCCAGTCTCTTACCTCAGAACTCTACTATACCAGGATCAAGTCCAGCGCATCTTGGAACTCATGGCTATCTGTCTGCGTTGGGGCTCTCTGTCGCATTGGCCGTTCCCCTGGCATACAGTTTGGGACAATGTACACTGGTACAGTACGCATACATCTACTCCTCGCGCCCGTTAACATCAAGGTCTTAGTATTCCTTGATGTCACTCAGTCATTCACCCCTAGTTCATCAACCGGTTTACAGTTAAGAGATTCCACCCTTGGATCACAAAGCCCAACATGGTCGCTTGATGTACCTCGACAGCGCAGTAGTCAGTTACATGCCGACATAATCTGTCGGGTACGGGCTTCTTGCTCAAGCACCCATCGTCTTCACGGCAGCATGGGGCTTGGCACAAGAAATTCAACACACGACGAGCCCAGCCCGTCAACTCTGGCACTGAAATTCAATATTTCTTGGAAGAAGTTGAACGGCGAGAGTAGCCGTTTCCTTGAGTAGTCGGATGAAGTGATGAATTTCATAGAAGTCGCTGAAGTCCCCCTTTGCGCTATACCGCCCGCTAATTGTATACCTTTTGTACCCAGGTGTTCTAGAGCTTGTTGACAATCTGTAGTTCTTCAATTCTCCCCTAGTTCATCCCCCATATACTCGAGGTTCTTCTTCCTCTTCTGTTCACTATCTGACACTTTTGTTTCTGCCCTACATGTTACCTTGGCTGGTTGATTGCGATGCTTCAATTCACTTGACGGCTACTCTCGCCTCCAGCTTCAACCACTACCCAAGTAGTTGAAGTCGTACGTTTTCTCCGCAGAGTTTCCTGCCTAATAAATCCGGTGAGTCACACAAAAGGTCGCTCGCTTACGGGTGACTCCCACCCTGATCCTCATAGTTCTACGAACACGCGTCGGGATACACAGCAACTTTTGGGTACGTTCTCACGTTCGCGATCCTGGTAGCTTGTTCAACATTGATGGACTCTCTCGCTGAGTGCTCACGATAAAGCGCGGTCGTTGCAATTGATATCACACATGTACGGATATGCATTATGGGCACCTTCCCTGTAAGTGACGCCATTTTATACTACAAACTCACCGTCGTCGTTCAATGTTATGACGTATTTGCACGAGCACGTTGCACCTGACCGCGTACATCCGACAATGCGACTTGGTACTGCATGATCGTAGACAAAGAACACAAAGAACACGAGGATACCATCACACATCCACGAATAGTACGACTCGGCTTTGAACATCCATATTGCAAGTGTCTGAATCGCCAGAAACGATGACGGGCCAACTAGACTCTACCCATCAAGAGCAGCAGGGTGCAACACAAGACCCCCCATCTGGATGGGACGAACTTCGCGAACACCTGCGCAAGGAGAAATATGATTCCAAGGCTTGGCTGAAGTTGGTTGACCTTGCGGAATCGTCGGGCGATTTCGATCGTATCAAGGCAGCCTATGAAGAGCTATTAGAAGCGTATCCCAACAATGTCAGCAATAGACTCACCAAATGTCTCTTCTTGCGTTCCATATTGACGATAATTCCTTAGAGCTCAGCCCAGATGGCATACATATCCCTCCTACTGCGGTCTGACCACCCGAATAGTTCACATCTTGTTGTCGCTCTCATCAATAAATACATCAAGCATTCACCTTTCATTCCTATATGGAAATTCTATGTTTCGTCCGTAAGGTAAGTCAAAGTTCGCCCTCTTTCTAGAATAATGCGTAATACAAATGAATGTCGTATCAGACAATTGAACCAGGGTCAGAACAGGCCTGAGGTCATCCAAGAGGCTTATAGATTCGCTCTGAACCACATCGGCCATGATCAAGATAGCGCCGACATATGGATGGATTATATCCAGTTTCTCAAATGCAGAGAGGTAATTTCCATGCTTCGCAAAGACGTTTTGACCCCGTGAAGTAATTGTCTCCCTTACAGACCACCACAACTTGGGACGAGAGTCGCAAAGTGGGTGCAATACGAAGAGCGTATCAGTGCGCCGTTCAAAAGCCCATACATCAAGTGACCCGCCTCTGGGAAGAATATCAAGAGTTTGAGCACGGGCTGAACAAGGGTTCGGTCAGTTGCACTCTAGAATATGATTCTTGCCCCCTAGTTGACAGTTTCTGCAGGCAAAGACGTTTGTAACGGATCTGCGAACGTGGCACTTGCATGCGCGTACCGTGCTGCGCCAATTGCAAGAACACGTGGACAACCTGATTCCCCCGCCGTCCTCACCCAAACCTGGGCGACCTGCGATATGGTTGCCCCGACAACCTACTTTCAGCGAAGCTGAGAAAGATCTCGTTGCTCGGTGGCGCAAATATATCAAGTACGAGCAGAGCGATCCGCTCAAGGTGGAAGGCAGCGATAAACCCGAGCTACATAAGCGGATACAGAGTGCGTTTCGCAAAGCATTGGTCTACATGCGATTCTATCCAGAGTTCTGGTATGTATCATCGTCATTCTGCTCAAAATATCAGTTCTCAATAGCACGTGTTCGCAGGTATTCGGCATATGTATGGACATTCGGGTTGAGCACTGATACAAGCTTGCCTGAAAACATGCGGAAGGAGAAGCGGGAAGAAGCCTTGAATTATCTGAGAGCTGGAATGGAAGCGAACCCTACGAGTTTCATCTTACACTTTGCGTACGCGGAAGTGCTCGAAGACGAGGCGAATCAACGTGCAGAAGTTCACAGCAGGTTCACAAAGCTCCTCGAACTGCTCCGTACCGACCTGGATAGAATGGCTGCACGTCAATCCGTTGAATCGAATGCCGGCGCGGACACGCCGTTCACCTCGCTGCATCCCCACCATCCAACTTCAACACACGCAGCCCAGGAATTGGCGGATCGAAGGTCTGAATTTGGTGTTGCTTGGATTATGTACATGCGCTTTGCGTGGCGTAGCGAATCGACTAAAGCTGCTCGTGTCGTATTCAGCAAGGCGAGGCGAGATAGGTGGGTGCCATGGGAGGTTTATGAGGCTGCAGGTTAGTATTCTCTGTTCATTCCCGAAGTCTTGAAATCAAACTGCATCACTGCATCTCTTCTAGCACATATGGAATACCACTGCAACCAGGAGGCTGTCATATCAATACGGATTTTCGAGAAAGGTCTTGAACATTTCGGCGACGATGTCAACTACTGTCTCCGGTACCTCGGTTTTCTCATCTCAACAAACGACATTAATAGTTGAGTAAACCACTCATACGTCTTGAATCGTATCACTGACTATCTACCAGATGCACGTGCGCTGTTTGAAGCAGTGGTTCAAAGGCTCCCGACTGAACGGGCGCGACCAGTCTGGGACCGATGGGCACGGTACGTGTTTCAATTCGGTACCTCACAGGAAGCTCGAAGCCTGGAGAAGAGAATGAACGAAGCATTCGCCGACGGTGGGCTCTCTCATTCTCTCTCCTTTTACTCTGCCAATTACTGACATTATCGGAATCTATCGCTTAGATCTGCCCATCAAGCGCTTTGCAGAACGTCACAGTTATTTCAGAACCGATGCCATTGCTGTTCGGGACCTGGGCTGGGTCCCCAAAGGACCTGAGGGTCAAAGCACTTTCGTTGTCTCACCTTCGCACAATCATGCGGTAGACCGCGCTTCTGCTGCAACTTCGTTCAAGCGGCCACCGTCGCCCGATCATGGGCATAGTCGTCGAGGACCGACTCCGCACAAACGAGCTCTTGCCCCCGCCTCTGCTGCTACTTCGTCCAAGCGGCCACCGTCGCCTGATCATCGGCATAGTCGCCAAGGCTCGTCTCCTTACAATCGAGCTATTGGCCCTGCTTCTGCTTCGTCCAGGCGGCCACCGTCGCCTGATTATCGGCATAGTCGTCGAGGCGCGGAGTCTTCGTTTCAGCGAGCTATTGGCCCCGCTTCTGCTGCTACTTCGTCCAAGCGGCCACCATCGCCTGATCATAGGCATCGAGGGGATGATGCCTATGGTCCGCCAAGTAAAAGACGCAGGCCTGCTTCGCCTCCCAGGGATTGGGAACATTGGGAAAGGGAAGATCGCGCGAGAAGACACCACTCTCCCCATCATCATCATGGAGAGAGGGATCGTGGTGGTCGTCATCGCAGAGAGAGGGGTCGTGACGGTCATCATCGTGGGGAGAGGGATCACGATGATCATGGCAGACGCGCTGAGAGGGGGGAACCCTCTGTGAAGCTCCCTCCTGTCTTCACAGATTCCTTTGGACAGTTGCCACCGCCGACTGCTTTCGATGGTACGCACACACCAAGATATAGTCTACACCTGATTTGATTTACCCCGTAGGCCCGGTGTTCCGCGCAGACAACCTCGCACAGTTGTTCCTCGACACTGTGATTCCAAGCTCAACTAATATGAGACCACGCTCTCCACCTCCACAGGGACAAAGGCGCGCTGATCCGGACTACAGCCCGTATATCGGTAGAAGTGGTGAACATCGGGAGCGTCATTGATAGACGTCGTCGCAAGCGTAATTGCCTGCGGGAAGGTCCACTGCGCGTGTGTGGGGACGAATCGAGACCAATCGAGACAGTTAAGGGTTTGGTGATGTGGAAGGGTGCTGCTAGGAGGGGTATATGCCAAAGGGTTGTGTAATCGGTGCGTTTCGAATCGGTTTGAATGGAGGCAGACAGTATTATACAGTTCATACGTACGCATGACCTATCCACTTCATTGTGTTCGTTCATATCAGTATTATTAGTCGCTTTTTCCCGCCGAGTTGCCGCGGACGTCCGAGTATCACCGACAGTCCGATCTCGTCCCGTTCGATCTCGTTCCGTTCCTCACATTTTTCACGCCTATTCATGAACATTTTGAATTTGCATTGCGCATTCGAAACAGCCTCTCCGACGTTCTAGCATCCTCTATCCTTCCTTCACCAAGACGCATAGAAAGCTATTGGAGATGTGAGAGACGGTGTATTCTCTAGTCTCCCTTGCTACGCCTCGCGCCTTCCCCACGTCATGTCCTACCGCATCCAACTCAGAGGTGCTTGCCTCTGGTCGCCCGAGTGCACCACAACCAACACTCGAGAACGTACTCAACAAACTTGGAGTTTCGTGCATTCGTCTTCTTGACACTTCTATGTGATAACTTCCGCGTCACAGCTGCAACAACACTGATCATATACATACTAGTACTCATTCAAGATCTCCCCTTCGGGTCATGTCTTGCTTCTCCTTGTGTCCGAAATGCAGGGCTTTTGTTATTGTAGTGCCATAGGCTGCCTTCAAGTTTGTGCCTCTCTTCCTTATATTCGCATACAATGGGAACGGTCAGTAGCTTTCTTTCTGCATACGAGCCACCTGCTTTGATTGCATGATCGGTGACGCCTGCTGCTGCCTAGGGACCTTTCCGCGCACTGCATCCTGCCACTGATTTGTCCGTCTTCAGCCTCCCCGGATCCGACACGCAATGGTCAAAGAGCTCGGTGGCAACGGCCTGCTGTATATGAACCCCTCGCTCTGGCGAGTTGTGGCAAGCCCACTCTTACCAGCATGAACCCCTACGACGCCACTGTTATCATGTCTCCGTTCAACAGTAAACCCCTATGCGGGATTCTACAGCACACATCTAAGTCTGAGTATAAATCGACATCGACAATACCGCTAGGAGAGATTTTTGCTGTCGGGAGAAACTCAGATTGTCAAGTCGTTGTCGCCAATGGATATGTTGGTTGGTAACTCCGAACTCCGCATTCTCTGAATACACACGTACTGACAAACTCTGAAAGGATCGACACACTTTGTCATCTACTCCCGCGAACGTGATGGGTCATCGGATGCCAACTACGTCGTCTTGATTGAGGACAAGAAGAGCGCCAATGGAACTTATGTTGGTTTTCTCTGTGGCATCTTCCCCCATACGTCTGACGGACGTTCCTCTATGTAGATCAATGGAAAACGACTGAAGCCATCTGTACCTCGGGAGCTCCGCAATCTTGACATCATCACCATTGGCGAGGAACGCATGGGAACTTTTATTTGTGAGTAGCCACGCTCGGAACTCGTGTAATATAGTCGCTCAGTTTGCCATGTGAAGTTGAGTGCGTGTTCAACAAATACGGTAAAGACACGGTATGTATTGGCTCTTGTACCTGTCCAGAGCCCGCTCCTCATCTCGCACTCTCTCATAGATTGCGTCTCTGTTCGATGTCGGTAGGATGTAAGTGTGTTACACTATGAGTGTAAGATCTCTACCGATATCATTTACTAGCTTAGGATCTGGCTCGTTTGGCGTGGTCACCGAGCAACGCGAACGTTCTACGGGCAATCTGTACGCTGTGAAGCTGGTCAGGCACAAAGAGATGCGCTTCTGTGACGAATCAGATCCAATCGAGCGAGAGATATGCATGTCCAAGACACTGATACATGTCAGTGGTGGTGGTTGTATTCTTCGTATTCTATTCACTGACTGAATCACTACAGAAGCACGTCATTCAGCTGTTCCATGTCTTTCACGAACAGGATAAAACTCGTATGTCTGCTATCTCATATTGTGTCTTGCGGTGACATCTCACGAGTATTAAATCATACAGATCTGGTCATGGAGCTTGCTCCGGCCGGAAACCTTGCCGCCTTCATATGTGAGCAGGGACGTTTACGTGCGTTGTTTCAGAGTCGCCCTCTTTCAATTGGACTAACATGGCACAAGGTGAGAGCGATGCAAGAACAGTCACAAAACATGTCGCATTGGGCTTGAGATACATCCACGAGAAGGGGGTAGTCCATCGCGACGTCAAACCAGCAGTAAATATACCGCTGTATTTCTTCTGACGCAATCACTGACCGTACTACAAGAACATTCTGCTCATGTCGAAGAACCCTCCTTGTGCCAAAGTAGGGGACCTTGGACTCGCGCGACATTGTCGTAGAGACGGAATGGTGAGAGTGATGCTGCTAACGGTATAAGTCATATCTTGATCGTAACATTGATTAGACAGTAGTTGGAACGGCATCTTACATGGCTCCCGAGTCTTTTACGAAGGCTTACGATTCCAAGGTAGATTGCTGGAGCCTTGGCTCCGTTCTGTTCAACATGTAAGCGGTATGCCCATGATAAACTGCTTCCATTCAACTGACTTCTGTTAGGCTCGCTGGAATACGGGCTTTCAAGGAAGACGAACTCATTGTCAACTGGGAAATGGGACAGTATCGCGACAGTCGTGAGGAGCCCCAGTTTCATGCTGCACCTCCTGGAGCCATCCGCGGGAAAGGTAGGCTCCCATCATTCTCTAATTCAGCATTCATTCAGTCGCCCCTAGCAAAGGATCTTATCAAGCGTACGCTGCGGCGGAATCCGAAGGATAGGGTGAGCATGGAAGAGATACTCCGTCATATCTGGCTCAATCCCGAGGCTACAACCTCCTTGGCGCCGTCCGTCGCATGTTGACAACGACTTTGTGGGTTGTGTGATACTTGGGAATGGTGTGTTTTCCCAATCTTCTGGCTTCCGGCCTCTCACGAATTGTCGCTTTCGTCAGAATGAGCGGAATTGAGCAGTCATTGTTCATACCCGCGTAGTGCAGTTGTCTGCGAAGTTCAAGGATGAGATTCATGATAGCACCCCCGTACAGCTGAGCTCTACTGTAGTATTCCTTCCATCCATCTATGTACTCATATTTTATTGCTCTGTTTATTGCGAGGTTGCAGACGTATATATGTGATCACTGATCACGTATGCATTTAGTTGCCCATTTTCAATCCTACCACATGATACTCACAGATGGGATGAGTGCCCAAAACGCCGGTAAGGGACCGCACGATACTAAAAATAGGCGATCGCACCCGTGCAATTTGTTGTTGAATGACAGATGAATAAGTACATAAGTACATAATCGTTCGTACGAACTACACCACCGGGACAGTACCACACATGTAAGGGGGCCCTACGCCCGTCTACACCGCTCATATCAAACAAGCTCACTATAGCAGTCATCAGAAACGGCCTACATGTTGAATTCCTGGATGTGGACTTCGTGGCGGACCTTCGACCAACTTGGATTCTCCCGCCCAGTCGAAAGAGAGGGCTTGTCAGCTATCTCCGACCTAAGCTTCAGGGCACGTGCAGCGAGAATCGCGAATACGATGCTAACGACGAAGATCGCAACATCTTGTGAGAGGCAGCGGCTCACATAATAAACGGCTGAGCGACGGATATTGACGGCCTTGTTCCGTACATCCCGAGCTGTGTCAACGATAACCTCGAGCGTTTGGAGGACTCCCTGGCAAGGCATCGGTCAACCAAACAGGCAAGTGCGATAGAAGCGGTCACAGTATCGAAAAGACTCACGAATTGGCTCTTCACTTCGTTCAGTTGCTCCTTCACTTCGTCACTTTTCTCTATTAACTGCGCCTTCAACTCGTTGCTTCTATCTTCGAGGTCAGAGGCAAGTGCACAGCGATTCTATAGAGGAACAGTTTACTATGTCAGGCCCTAGAACATGGAGGATGTCGCCGGTGCATAACATACCAGTCTGGTCGCAAGGAGGTCAAGCTTTCCGGAGATATTCTCATTGGCATCTGCAAGGGCATCAAGCTTTTCCGAGACGTTCTCGTTCGCAAGCGTATCTATCCTGTCCGAGAGATTCTCATCAAGCTGGTCCTGGTCACCTGTAAGCATATGTTCCGCTCCATGCAATACTATCGTAACTGAGTCGTACCACTTTTGCGTCCAGCATGTCGATGCTCGCCCGGACCATCGTCAACGTCGACAGCACGTTCGACAACTGCGTGTCTGTAAAAGCAGCTCCAGACGGAGCAGCAATTTCTGCAGTCGTGGCATGAGTGGGTGAAGTGTCAGACGGAGCGGCAGGCTCTGCAGCAGCTGAGTGCGCGGATAAGGCGTCAGACACTTCAAACATCATGTTGGTTGTTGTTTCTATACCCAGTTTTGTACATACTCACTTATAGTGTCCATATCTTGATGATTGTCTTGCATTCACGGCGAAGGGCTTGAAGGACAAATGTTGAATGCAGGGATGCAGTGGACGCCTTGAATGTGTGAACGCGATTGATTTGCAGTCGATATTACAACCTCTTTGTGCTCAAATACATTCTCACTATTTGCATGTGGCCTAGCTCATTGCAAACACGAGGCTTACGCAGTGAGTCCTTCGTGTATGCTTGTGAGCATGAGGTGTGTGACCATGTCATTTCACGTTGACGGTATCGACTCGGATGGTTCCACGCACCTCACAGGCTTCCACGCAATCGTTGACAAACGTGAAAGCTGGACGCTTCATCATTACTAGTGCATCTGAGTCGACGGCATTACCGAGTCTTCAGTGAATCTCGGGCCTCTTTCCTGTGCTTCACCCGTCCCGTTGCACCTCTCATTGGCATCCCGGAACGCCTTCCTTATGGATAAAGATTTGGAATACCGCCGCTGTACGCCTCTTCTATAGATAAGTCAGGACTAGATTGTACTAATGAACAGCAGCCGCACTTCGTGCCCTTGGCCGGCTTGTCCAAACTCCGCAACGTTACATTAGTGAATCAACGGTCATTGAACTAGGTAGTTTGTTTGTCCTGCAACATAGACGGCCTCTTCTAATTGTTGTCATCTTTCTAGTGAAAGCGGAGGGTCATACGACAATCAATCTTCTCAGCCGTAGTACCATCAAGAGACTTCTCTTGCAGGAGGTACGCATCAACCGCAGTACTAGCCTCCACGTTCACTAACCCTGGGATATAGTGTAAGAGGGGACGCCTAGTCTCCCTTGATAGGACCAAACGGCCACCTCCTCGACCGGACGCAAACTCCAGTGAGGCAGCCTTAGTCAGCCAAAGATGGAATCAACGCATCAGCTGCAATGGCTACAGAATCCAACATTCCCGCGCAGCTTTAGTATAACGTTCGATCTGTATGAAAGATATCTTCGCAGCAATACATGCATGCTTCATAACATAGTGCGTTCGTTACAAGGGATGTCTTAGTCTTGATATCCACAGATAGATACACTACAAGACCCATGCCAGTGGGCACATCGGACCGACTCATCAGCACGTACGTTGCACACCATTTTCCGTCGTTATCATCGCAGAAGTGCTGGGTAGCGAGCGAAATGTCTACAATCACCAAAGCCCCAGTGCACATCCCACTATCAGAAGAGCAAATCTGAAAGAGGTAGTATGCGTCCCTATGTTTGGAATTCCCAAATGTGGGTTTCCGTGCGTACCGTCGTCCACTGCGGGTTGCCAACCCCCCAGTCAGGCTTGACAGTCTGCTGCTCTCCGTTAGCCCCCGAGGCAAGATAGAACAATCCGATAAGACAGATTCCAACGAGAACCGCATTGGGTACAGCGTCTCGTATCATGCCGGTAGCATTACTGTTCACGAAGTTGCGCATGATCGCCTTGATATGATCATAGCTGTTTGTTTCCCGAGTAGTAAATTGTTCCTGGAGTCCACTAAGTTTTAATCATTTCGAGCAACAGCAAACGCACCAATCTGGTGTTGATCATATCCACGTCAGATCGGATGTTCTCCTAGTCAAGCAAACACAATGAGTTCCAGTTGATCGAGACTATCATCGGAGGACGCACCGATTGTGTTTCAAGAGTAAACATTCGACTGTCAAGGCTCTCGCAGACAGTGTTCTATTCGCAGCGTGCGCAATGCCATTCATTACTAGAACAAGCGCAACATACCAGTTTTCCTTCCAACGCATCCACTTTGACAACCAATGCGCGCAATGGTGTCTCTGAGGAATCGTTATCTGCATCTGCAGGCGGTCTTTCAGCTTGGTTTTCCAAAGACACCGACGGCAGGGTGTTGGACACTGAACACATAATTGTCACCTCGATCGTTTAATGCAGTGATAGTCGACAGTCGTACCAAAAGCCGCCACGGTCGCAAATGGATCGTTCGACATCGTAAGGGGGTGGTCTTCAACGGTCAGTGTACTCTGTCTTCCGTTAGGCGCAGGACGCATACGAAAGCAACACAGGGCACCTGAACCTAGGCTAGATCACAGACAGACGATGAGCGTCGGGCAGCTGTCGAAACCAGGGAAGAATACGCAAGTTACAGAGAGCTGGGAATAGTGCCTGCTGGATTCTTATTGTGCTCGGCCATTCCGCATTGCGCACATGAGGCGTCGGAGATGTAATCAGCAACGCGCTTATGTTTATGAGCCTCTAATCCACGTTAAGGCCAGACCTCCACCACTCGCTGTTCTGCTCCATATACGAATCCTGCGGAAGTGAGTAAAGAAGTGAGTAACACTGTAGAACGAGAGAAATATATTATCGCCTCTCACTGTATGGAAAGACTGAGGCAGCTCCATCTATGACAGGTTTGTTCACCATAGGTGTACCTGTGCATGCCTCGAGAGCAATCAGTTCTGAGAAGCGGCGGGGTGTTTTCAGAACAAGAGAGTAGCCTGCCGCAGGTCTCAGTCTTGACGAAGGTAATCCTGGTCCCTGAAGTTGAATTATCGCGGGGCTGATACACGTGCTCGTAGATTGTTGGGGCCATTCGGTTGGCAGTCATCATCTTGCATGCGTGGGTTTCCTACGTCTCGTAATCCCTCACCAACCGAATTCTGAATACTGCCCATCGCGACCACTAGCCTCGGCGTATTATTGTGGACAATCGCTTGGGGCTCGACAATAGAACCACGGGATGATGCACTAGTGGGAAGAAATATCAGATACCAGGAGAATGGGGAATACCTCTACCAGGATGTGAGTAAATGGACGAGGGACCTGTTGTCCCGGCCTGGCCTCGAACGCTACATAGACCAGCACGGGCGGGATGGTGAGGAGAACGTACCAGAGCAGGACATCTGGTGCTAGCAGGTTGTATCTGTATCACACAGACCCGTCTCAGAATCCCAAGCAACTTCGTTCAAGCTGGTATCAAGACTCACTTTTCATTGATACCTCATGATACGGACACACCTAATGGTTCCAACCATGCCCATGAGCGAGGAGAGAATAATTAAAGCTAGGTACGTACATACGCTGGATACATCAACATAAGGCGGAGGTACCACATTATTTGTACACTGAAATCAGAGTAAGGGTTCCATAGCTGAGGACGGTGTAAGTAACTCCATACAGGACATCGTTGTAACTTACCCGGGTCGTTGAGTATTGGAGTCTAGCGTTGAGTACGAACTTACCGATCGCGACATATTAAGCGCCTGAGTGAGTGGGAGCTGAAAGTGTACGCGCTAAAACCTAAGGGCCTGTTCGGCAACGAGAGACCGGTTCATATGCGGTCTTTGTGATTTGTTCTTTC
>JSYW01002786.1:0-11296 GCA_000787475.1 Lentinus polychrous
ACGCAAAGGTGAAACTCTGGCCAAGTCAATCGTACAGAGCTCGTTGGGAAATGAGCGAAAGGGGACCACGACAAAACGGAGGCCGAAGGAAACATGAAGGTGGATGTGAAAGAGAGGGGGTGAAGAATAGATAACGCGTGAAGTGAGATCGTGGTATACTGGTACAAATGTTGTATATGTGAGTCGTTATATGCGATGTGATGAAGATGAAGAGGTTTCTGGTGGCGCAAAAGGGTGGAGGGGAGGTTGAATGGAATGTGTGTGGATCGTGAAGTGTTCAGTGAAGTACAGAATAAGGATAAGTCATAAACCGCACAAGAGAACCAAATCCGTACGCCCGGGATAAAAGACGAGTAAGCAGGATCTTGCGCTCATCGATCAATCATTCATGACCATGACTTCAAACCGAAGATTTCTCCGGGGTTGACGAGGGCAGCAGGCATGCCCATAGCGTCGAAAGTATTTTGGAATACGGTGTTCCCCCACCAGTTGAAAACGATACCGCCTTTGGGCAATTGAAGGAAGAAGAAGATGGCGATGGCGCCCAATATGGTACCTGCGTCCAACCCGGCGGACAAGATGTAGTTGTACCGCATCCACCACCTGAAGTGGAACCGACGCATGTACCATTGGAAGATGGCGGCGACGGTGATCCAGGAGGAGAAGTTGATGCCGGAACCGGGAGGCATGACGGAGGTTGCGCAGAAGATGATAGGCCAGTTGACATATCGCCAGAATGCACGAGGGTAGCGCCGGGCTAGGAAGTAGAATGGAATGGGAATAATGGCTCCGATGAGGAAGAAGTAAAGAATCGGATTATACCTGAATATACGCTTGACGTTAGAGATGTATTGTGGTGCGAAAATTCGTGATAGACTTACAATGCATCGGAGTTGGAGAACATCCTCTGCGGGCCGATGGCACCCCAGACAAGAGAGCTCGTTGCGAAAGTAGACATAGCGGGGCAAGTGAATCCGCCCCTGGCTTGCGGAGTACAGATATCGGGGATCTTGGCGAACATGACATCCTGAACGGCCACCATGATGAAAGAACCAATCACGGTAGAGACAATCTGCGCCATGAACAAGACCCTGGGCGGGATCTTCATGTAATGGCCGATCTTCAGATCACTGACGAAAGTGAGCGACATCGCCATGGGGTTGAAGCTGTAGGTCTTGAACAACATGACAGCGACTGGGCGATTGGGCAGAACGTATCCCGCGACGAACTCGGAGATGACGTTTGTGGTGAGCAACTGATTGGTCACAGCACGAATGATGCCGACGGGGACGAGAAGGACTGCGCCTATGAAGATGGAGAGGAGGAAGCCCCAGACAGGAAGGTCGGTAGGGAAGATTTCGATGGAGATGATACCGAAGACGAATGCAACGAGACCGACAATCATATACCACCAGTTGGGAACCTCAGGGTACACCGACATAAGGCGGGAGTGAACATCTCGTCCATCGCTCAACCCGCGGCGGAATTGGCGAACGATATCGTGACGGTACCAGAGGAAGACATGCACCACGATGGCGGTCAAACTCGCGAACTGGGCACCATACGAAATGATGAAAGTCGCTGGCAGGTATAGGGGCGAGTACGACTTGTATTTCTCGACATCGAATTGGCCGTCATCGCCAAGGATTTGGGAGACGTCGTAAGGTGCGCCAGTGTTATCAAAGGCCATAGCTGCAGAAATCGGCATGAATTTCGAGAAGAAAACGTTCTTCCCTATACCAATGGGTTAGTGAATGTTCGCGCGCATGAATGGCGAATACTTACAGTAGAAGATCGGAGCAAGAATCCACATCAGTACAGTGAAACCGAAGAAGACGTTAAGCTCGGACCACCACTGTCAAAGCACTGTCAGCACGACGTATCGCATATGAAGATGGAGACGATAGGGAGACATACGGGTGAAACAAGAGGGCTGCTAATGTAAGAGATCATCGACCAATCAAACGTCAGGAAACCCATGCCCAATCCAGTCTGGTACCCAAACAGAGTATTCACGGTCTGGTTCGTGGGGGCAATCCAGCAAACCCAAGTGAATAGGCTGAGGGCCGTGAAGAGGTAGCCCGGGAGCCAGTAGTATACGAACGCCGCGGCAGTCACGGTGAAGAAGAATTTTTCGCGGGACATGTGCTTCTTTTCGAATTTGCCATAGTTCTTGTTCAGCGTGTTCAAGAGAGCACACTCGACGAGTGCACCAGGCCAAATCATGCTGGCGGGCCAGACGAGGAATTGACGTGCCATGCCGGCGTAGGCATAGCCGATGAGCTGGGTTGAGAGGACGAGGAGGATGCGGTACGAGTATGTTAGGGTCTGACCGTAGAACTTCTCCTGCATGGCGGTAATGAGGGTGGCATATGCGTCGTTGTAGAGAAGATTGGCCATAACGGTGATAGTAGTGTGCTCCTTGATATTGAAGGGGCCGGGGTTGAACGACCAGACGTAGCCGAAGGTGTTGAATTGCCGAGTTGGCAGTGTATACTCGAAGAACTTGCCCACGGGAAGAGTGACCAGCTGAACCACCAAAGGGCTGATGCCAACGGCGGGCCCTATATATTGTCCGTGTTAGTACTATTCCCATACGACGCCTGACAGAAACGTACAGCGCAGAGACATGACATGGTTGAATCCAGACATGATGATAGTCATGACGATGCCGATAAACCACCTGATATGAAGTGTCGAATTAGTATGGGTGTGTGGGTACTCAAGGAGAGGACGTACATGCGGAAGGTGTTGACGGGGAGAGATGGGTCATCCGTATTGGAAATAGCAGCACGAACTTCAGCATACGGAGATTCACTTGAAGGGAGAGGGAGCTCGGATCAGTCAAAGGTATACAGTCATATGTTTCGTCAACTTACTCCTCGTATTCTTCTTCAGCCTCGCGAAGCTGGAGCTTGGAGGCAGCGGGGGTCTTATGGAGAGAGTCGCTACGAGAATCAGAATCGAAGTCGGAGCTCCTAATGGAGAAGGCAGTAGAAGAAGCCTCTGGCTTCTCTCCAAAGGTTGATTCGCTATCCCAACGTGACGAAGGAGGCTCCCAATTGGGATCGTTGAGATGCAACAAGGCAACATCTTCGGGCACATCAGGCGAAGGGTTGCGGCGGAAGCGAAGAACGATATTCTGGGCTGCAGTGCGAACACCGTCAGATTCCGTACCTCCCCAAGGCGACGAAGGGGCCGACATCGTAGAACGGAAAGGGAACGGTCAGGGAGAAGGAGGTAAAGAAGTCAAGGGGGAAGGCGGAGAGGGTGGGGGAGGAGTGCTTAACGAGATTGCTCAATGCGCCTTTTCATATGGTCGGCAAGAGGTACGCAGGGGATCTGCAATTGTTTATGGTCGGTTTTCTAGACGGGGTCTAATTCTGATCGGGCGTAGGAATGGTTAGCAGGAAACAATAAGCTCAATGTTTCCGACCAATACAAAAGGCCGGTGTTACTCTGTCCTAGTGTAGAGCGCCAAAATACTGTGTGTTCTGTCCTGCCGCAATGTAAGTATCCATCCCTATTTCGATAAATAGCTAGGTAATTCGCCTTCGCCTTGAGGTCGTCCCAGAAAGTATCAGTGACTCACCTAGAGTTCGTTCTTGCAGTGAATCCTCTCAGGACGTGTGAGATGAGACCGGAAACCTTCCGAGCGGTTTATTGTCTTCGAGGAGCTCAGACATCCGTGGTTATTGTCAATGCCCGTCTGACCAGGTACCATGGCGTTCGTTTCATACTTCTTGGGGATGCAAGAACAATAAGAGGACCCGATCTCGGTCCGATCGTCAAATCCCCGATGAGATCATGTGGACGCAAGTGGACGCGAGCGTCTTGCTCTGGAGCGCCCGAAGCATCTTATCTTATCTGCACGCCAGCATGATAAGCCGACGGCCCCGGTCCGCACGGTGCGGAGAAGACCTTGGACTCAGGACTGGGAGACTCACGCAACACTCACGAGATGATTGCAGGTCAGCGAGGGTTTGTATTTAGACCTCGCAGATGGGTACCGATGGCGAGCTTGACAGGCTGGATTGCGAACATGTACCACCGAATTAGCCATACTCCAAACGGTATATTAATGCGCTTAGGACGAAGGTTTCACTCACCAAGCCAGTACAGGCACCGCACACAGGCATACCTCCCATCATGTCCGCTGTCGAAACAATAACGCAGCTTGCCAATTCTATCCCTGAGAGATTATCTCTCCGTACCACTAGCTCTCCGCAGAACGTAGAAGAAGCTCAGCAGCAACAACTGTCTGGGCAAGAAGAGCCGTACCGCTTTGCCAATCTGCTACCGGTGTTCCCCAGGGACGAGCATTATCCCCCCCTGACGCCTTTTGAGCATGTGGACCCCGGTTCGAGGGCTTTGTCTCACCCCAACCCTCGTGCTTTCCTCGAAGGTGCTTCCAGCATCGTAGACCTCACACCCAATCTGGGAACCGAGATTCGTGGAATCAACTTGGCGGCACTAGATAGCGACGCGAGAGATCAGCTTGCGCTTCTAGTAAGTCCAATGCATTAAATCACCGCACCGTAGGAAGATCGCCCTTACGATCGCTCATTGTTTTTTGTTTTCTAATGATGCATAGGTTGCCCAGCGAGGCCTTGTCGTCTTCAGAGACCAAGAAGACTGGTTCAACCGGGGCCCAGACTTCTATCTTGAGTGGGGCAGGCACTTCGGTCGTCTGCACATCCACCCTACCTCCGGCCATCCCGAGGGCTATCCAGAACTGCACCTGGTCTACCGTGATGCTAACTCAACCTTCAACTTTGAGAGGGACGACAGCATCACGTCAACCGTATGGCACTCCGACGTCAGCTACGAACTCCAGCCTCCCGGCTTGACGACCTTCTTCCTCCTTGCCCAACCGACCACGGGAGGGGACACCCTCTTCACTTCCCAAGTGTCGACGCTGAAGAAGTTGTCGCCCCAGTTTGTCGCTTTCCTGAAGACCTTGAAAGCCGTCCACTCCGGTTTTGAGCAAGCAGACTTCTCAAGGTCTGGTCGTAGGGGAGGCGTTGTACGTCGCGACCCTGTGGAACATGTTCATCCCGTCGTAAGGAAGCACCCCGTCACGGGCGAAGAGGCTCTGTACGTCAACAGGCAATTCACCAGACGTATCGTCGGCTTGAAGCGTGAGGAGTCGGGTATGCGCATCTTGCACTCACCTAGAGTATGAACTGTCCTCATAACAATATACAGAAAACATCTTGAACTTCCTCTACGACCATATCGACAAGAGCGGTGACAACCAGGCCCGAGTCAAATGGACGCCTAACACCGTCGTCCTCTGGGATAACCGTATAACTGCCCACGTACGTAACGATACTTGCCCGCCTTGCCAATGTTCCTTCTGACGATGTGCATACAGTCTGCGATTGTTGATTATGGTGACTCGAAGGAACGCCGCCACGGCGCACGTATCACACCTCAGGCCGAAAGACCTATCCCGGCTTGGGAGGGACTTGATCTTTCCGCCTGAAAGTCTTCAACGCCGAATGAACAAAAAAGGTCATAGACAATGTCGTAAAGTTGTACATTGGATGTATGGAATGTATTATTTACCTGGAACGGAATTCATTGAGTTGTTACAAGATGAAGATGATTTGGCTTACATTGCGATAGGGGATATGTTGAATGAGACAGATGTCACCTATGAAAACGGATGACGAATAGGTGCTCGCGACCTGCTCGACGTTGCAAAACAATCTAACCAATCCCATTGTATCGCTTCCGCAATTCACTGAGGTGAGAAATGCGTACCTGACTTTGTAGATTGAACTCTTGCAGCATGCGTGCTTGGATTCCTGGTATGTCATTTTGCTTGACGGCAACCAAGTAAAACCGCCCTCTATCGGACAGCAGGTCCTAAGTATCTTGTTAGTATCATTCGGATTTAGTAGGGTCCAACAAACGTACATCAACCTGTTCAAGAAGCAAGTTCGTTACTTGCATTCCGCCCGTCCCTCCCGCCCAAGCACCTCGTATATTCCCTTGCGTCTGGGCATCTACCGCCTCGGAGTCGTACGTCGGGACATAGGGCGGGTTGAATACGAGGACATCTACGGCATTGTGTAGCCTTGGGAGGAGCGGAGTGACAAGGTAAGCCGTTAGAGGCTCGAGGGGAATCTACTGTAATGCGGGGATTCTCTTTACATGTATTGGACATAGATGTCTGATCATTGTCCGCACCTTGTTTTGATGACCAGTTCGTAGGGTACAGAGGGAGGCGTACGGGTTGATGTCCGTTGTAAGATATACTTATTCAGGGAGTCAATGGCGAGTACGACAAGTATGTTGGGAGCCGTACGCGAGTTAGAAGGGCCAAGGATTGACCCCAAGAAGCTTGATACGCATCCCGAGCCTGATCTACAACAAATCTCAGTAGGTCGATGATATAGCGTATCCACGCAAGTTGACTGACCCTACTTCCAAACATATGAGTGGTCGCAGTGACTTCAGTTCCTCTGCATCCTGTTCGAGAGCATCCAAGAGTACAAATGTGTCTTCTACAAGAATGGTGGCGTTCAATCCTTTGAATTACTGTCCTATATTTTCCGAGCAAATACCTGCTGGTTCATACACAGATTCATAATCTTCCTGTGTAAGGTGGGATAGATCTGGTGTCGGAACCATTTACAGAGCTTCCTGGCGGTTTGGGGGAGAGGTCACAATATTATTCGACGTTCGGGAGTCCACTCGTAGGATTTGATGTACTAAGCGGGGAATTATTGTGTAACGCCCGCCTAGCTCAATCGGATAGAGCGTCAGACTCTTAAAGCGGGTGATCTGAAGGCTGCGAGTTCGACCCTCGCGGTGGGCTATTTAAATGAATCGTTGATCTTTCTTTTTACACTTCGCGTTTATGCTCTTCTGACCTGCCACCACATCAATATTCATTCCTGGCTTGAAGGACCCAAGCGCATCTCTCACGTACAAGAGCTAGCATTAAGATGGCATCTTGGGGCCCGACGCTCTACATAACGTTTTGTACTCTATCTGTGCTCCTCCTGAAGGCCCTCAATGAAGTTGTCACAGAGCCGTACATGGTATGCATTTCAAGGTGTTCAATGACGATTGGACTGAATAGGGCCGTCCAAGGACGAACCATTCCACGTCCCACAGGCGCAAGCGTACTGCAAAGGGGATTTCGAGACATGGGATCCCAAGATAACTACTCCCCCTGGATTGTACGTTTCATCTACTCCTTCCACACGCAACTCTGGTGCATATTTCACTTACCGCGTCATAGATACATCCTCAGTCTCGTCCTCAAACGCATCTTTGCTCTAAAATGCAACCTCGCGATGCTCAGACTAACTCCGCTCCTTACCCTACTCGCACTTCCTATCGCCCTCACGCGTCTCGTGTGCTTTCACAAACGTGAACGTCCACCTTCCTCGTTGCTGTCGCCTATACCGGAAGCGGTGGTATTATCCGCTTTCCCCATTGCTTGGTTCTTTGGGTTCCTTTATTATACCGAAGTGCCGAGTTTGATCTTTGTCGTGTTGACTGTTGTTAGTGCGACAGAGGGGAAGCATTGGCAGGCTGCTCTGGTAAGTCCTCTTCCTCTAACCTCCATTCCGGCCCATCTACATTCCCAGGACCCATCCGTACTTTCCTTGATACGAATACGGATAGAAGCTGATCGAGGGATAAGGAGTCTAGCTAGGCGCAATCAGCTGCACGTTCCGCCAAACGAACATTGTCTGGGTTTTGTATGCATATGCATGCAGTCAACTCATGTACCTCCGATTCCGGAGGTCGCCTCCGGGGCAGAAGCCACTCCCTAAACTGCATGATCCTCCTGCGTTAGAGGCAACGCCTGGTACGTGCTTCTCTTGTGGTATGAAGTGAGCCGAGATGAAATGAACGCGGTGTTTGTCTTTCAGGGGACTTGGTTCAGACAGTCTTGAGTGCTCCGAACGTCATACTTGACATACTACCAACATTCGCTCCATACGCTGTTGTCCTTGCTGCATTCGTGATTTTCGTGATCTGGAATGGTGGTATCGTCCTTGGTAAGAGGGTCCTCTATACTCCTAATTGACGGAGTTGGTGAATTGTTTGTGTGTAGGCGACAAGTCCAATCACATTCCCGCGTTCCATGTCCCGCAAGTTTACTACTTCGTTGGCTTCTCGACGATCTTTGGCTGGCCTGCTCTGATTAGTGGCCGCGGCGGAGTACGAGGCTTGGCGGTGAACATCAAGAGACGAATGTTCGGCAACACAAGGTAACATGCAGAGGCAGTGAGGCTCTTGCGTGGCTCATAAAAGCTAAGCGTCGGGTTCTGCAGGAATGTTCTTGTGACCGCATTAGTGTCGATCATCATGGTCTTCACGATCCACAAGTTCACGTATGTTTATGTTCTGAAGTTACCGGGAAGTGCGAAATTGACTTGCCGTTACGGCTTGTCCAGGATCCATCACCCGTTCTTGCTTTCGGACAACAGACATTACACCTTCTATGTCTGGCGGCGGGTGTTTCGACTGCATCCAGTCGTTCCATACCTCTTGATACCGGGATATATAGCATGCGCGTGGGCATGGTACATCCGTATCGGTAAGTTCTACCTCAGATCCCTTCGAACACCTGTGTCTGGAAAACGTCGTATACAGGGCAAGATCAAACTTTACTCCAAAGCCTGCTGTTGCCCCTATTCGTGCTTCCGACTCTGCTACCTACGCCACTGCTTGAACCGCGATACTTCCTCATACCCTACGTACTGTTAAGGGCACAAGTCGTTGATGTTCCGGGGTGGGGGCTTGCGGCGGAGGGTACGTGGTATGCGCTCATCAACGCTGCCACGATGTGGGTGTTTCTGTATAAAGAGCGTGCTGGAGTTGGCCGATTTATGTGGTAGACGTACTGCTACGTACTGCTGTCCCTCTACACTCGTTATCTTAAGATATACCTCTACTTTATTCGTATCTGCACGTGCGGGCGACGCGAACGCGTGACACCAAGCGGTGAGTGACCTGAGCGTGTGACCGGACGCGTTGGGTGGCAACAGCGGGCATTCATATTGACGCGCGTGTTCGAAACCTTGCACAACGTCTACGAGGATACCCGCAAGATACCCGAGAAATCAACTTGAACGTTACCCGACGCGACGACCGCGACCAACGACCGTAACGCAGCGCAACGCCCTCTCACGAACAGCAAGACTTCATATACCTCGCCTACGTCCCCGATCCGCATCGCTATCGACATTTACCCCCAACACTACCAACTATGGCTTCGGAGTCTGGCCTGAGGCCAAGGCAGACCCGTAACAGCATCCGACACTCTCTTGGGACATTCATTACCGGCGTAACTGGAGCCATTGCCAACGACAACAAGGAGAAGAACGTGGCCGAGAAGGAGAAGAACGCGAAGAAGACCAAGGAGGCATCGATGAAACGCAACAGCTTGGTGGCACCCCGTCCCTCACTAGATAAACAGTTTGGAGGGAAGGGCGACGGTGAATCCCCCGAAAACAAGACTGTCACCAAACAATCTCGCAGACTTTCTGGCATTCCCAAGTCAGGTGTCACCTCGCCTCCGGACGATCGTAATCCGTCGCCGGCCATCAAGGCCAACAAGACCACCAAGTCTCCTATCACCCGCTCTGCCTCTCTGAGGCCCCGCGCTCGCGTCTCTGGCAATGGTTCATCTCTCCCCAAGTATCGACCGAGGTCCGTCCTCATCGAATCCAACAAGAAACCCCCCTCTCCCGCTCGTTTGGGTACTCGACGCAAGTTGAGCATTTCAGACGATGAGAGCGAGGACGTGAAGGGCAAGGGTGCACCTTTGGTCGTACCCTCATCAATCGAGAAGCATGGCAGGCCTATCAGCCCCTTGCCTCACCGAAATGCACTTAAAGTGAACGTCAGCTTGAACACCAGGCCTACTACTCCCGAGAAGAAGGGGAAACAGCCCTCCTCTTCTCCTTCCCCACAAACCACACCCTCTCGAAAGCAGATGTCTGCTACTAAGATCGCAAAGTCGTCACATACAAAGGCCGCTTCGGTCTCTGTCCGTTCTACTATCCCTCGGCCCCCATCGTCGGCTTCATCATCATCTAGTGCACCTCGCACTCCCAAGACTCCTACTTCCGTTCGCAACTTATTCACACACTCAAACCACAGCAGCACCAAACAGAATGGTCCCTCCCCATTGCGCACGGCCATGCCGTCTCCTGGTGACCAAGAATCACCCTTGAGTCGACTATCGGCTCAGAAGCGAGGCAAGAGAGGCAGTCCTGCTCCAAGATCTAATAGGTCCACCCCGACTCCTAGCGTCTTCACCGAGGGGGCAAGCACAGACAGCGTCGATGCCAACGACGTAGAGTTCCTCCTCGGTTCCGGTGTATCCCCTGCTAAGCCTACCCCCGCAGTTCCCCGGTTTCGTCGAACTGCGCCCGATAGCGATGATTCTGCTCCTCAGACCCCCAGTCGGTCCTCGCATCTCCTTCCAGTACGGAAAGAGGGTACTTGCCTATCCCCCGCTCCACCCTCTTCAACTGATAGCTCCCCATTCCTGCGTCCCAAACCTCGCAATCCAGGCAATGATCGTGGCTCGATACTGTCGTTCGAACAGCTGGCTGCGTTCAACAAATCACTGAACGGCGAAGATCCCAGCCACATGTTATCCGATGTCCCAGCTCCCTTCCGTCCCGGTGCTATTTCGCCTGCTCCAAGTTTACTCCCAGACATCCCCGAAAGCCCTAGTCTGAGCGCACTCCCCTCACCTACAGGTTACGGTTCGATATCGCAAGTCTTGCTTCCCGATGTCACGCCTTCCCCTGCTGTACACAACGTGACCCAGCGGTTCGAAGCTATTGCAGCTTCGACGGCCAACGAGCCCGAGATCGCTCAAGTAGATTCGGCCATCGTGACCTTGCTTCGTCTTCAACTCGCCTCAGCACAGAACCAAGCCAAGGAACGGCTCTCGCAGATCCAGTATCTCGAGAATCAGCTGCACAATGCGAAGGAGGCACGGATCCGGGACGCGGAGGAGTTGGCGAGGCAAGTGAGTGTGTTGGAAGAACAGGTGCAAGGGAACTTGCAGAACGAAGTACAGAGGTCCGAGTATACGGCTCAGCTGGAGGAGCAGCTTGCGCATGCTCATACTGCCAATGAACGTGCCGTGCTGCAGGCTTTGGAGAAGGCACGTGAAGAGGCCGCGCTTGCTAGAGAACATGCGTTGAAGCGGGAACGAAGCAAATGGGAGCTGTCGAATATCGCTGCTACCGTTGTTGCCACGTATGGGCGTGCTTATGAGGAGGCCGAGGGGAGCTTGGACCTT
>JSYW01002788.1:0-11675 GCA_000787475.1 Lentinus polychrous
TAGACGAGGCAGCAGCACCCGGAGCCGAAAGTAGCCCCGCACCCATACTCTTTCTTTGGGCAAAGTAACCTGAGGGCCTTCTTACTGTACTAGCTCTCCTATTTGCAGGAGCAGAGGACGAGGGAGGTTGGTTCATGGCCTGGAATCCGACCGTCTTCCCCTTCTTCGCAGGAGAAGGTGCATCCTCAACATTTGGGCTGCCTTCATCCTCTGGATCAAGTCGTCTTTTGGGCGATTTCGGAACTGTAGGCGGGGCAAACGCTGCGGTTCCCTTGTGAACAGGTACAGGAAGTTTAGAAGGTGAAGCGGGTCTTGTTTGGGCAGATGACCCTTTCGATGGGGATGGTGGTGCTGCGGGAAGAGAAGGTCTGGTGAAGCTGAAAGGCTTAGGTACGGTGGCAGGGGCGGGGGGCTTTAGTGGCGATCGGGGAGCTTGTACAGCAGGGACAGCGGCGGGCTGTATGTCAGGGCTGGTTCTAGACTGAGATGGAGGGGCAAAGGAAATGCGTCGAGGTGGCTTTGTGAAGACGGGTGCACGTGTGTTCTGCTGGGAAGTAACGGGGCCAGTTGCGATGGACGGTTGTGCTGGTTGTGCTGGTTGTGCTGGTTGTGCATATGTGAGCGTCATATCTACTGCATTATCGAGTGTCTCATCCTGTAGTTGTCCTTGATGGCCACTGGTATCCATACTTGCTTCCTGGCTTCCGAGGCTGTTCCTCATGAGGGCAGTGATGTTCACTGTGTGGTCTCCCGAGCCATCCCGGAAGCTCTCATCTTCGCTCATGAAACTATCCTCCACAACATGTGCCTGGTGCTGTTGATACATGATATTGGCGTCGCTGTCGTCGTCTCCTTGATGACCCCGTTTCGAGGGCGAGACGAGAGGGGCCTGCATGGCGGGCAGACCCATTGAGGCACGAGCTCTCATGAGACGACCCATAGCAGTCGTGAGCTCCATGTTGTCTCCGGCATCTTCTTCGCCCAAATCGTCCAGTGGGACGATGGTATCAGGCTCAAACGCCTCTTCGAAATCGCTGGGAGGATCTGGGTCACCGGAAGCACCGGCGTGAGTGACGGCACGGAGCTGCTGCCATAGCTCGTCCTCGTGAGCATTAGAGGGCCGAATCGGTCGGTTGATTGGAACTGTGAATTCCATAGGATGAGTACTCTCTCCAGAGGATCCGTCGCCTTGGGAAAGGTAAGAGCCAGTGTTGTTGGAGGACGTAGTAGCATCCTCTTGGTCACGGCCATAGTTTATAGTCTCGGTAACATCCTCCTCTTCTGTCATCCATGACCGAGGAGGCTGGTTCTCACTCTGCCGCTGGGAGGAAGTGAGAGGAGCTATAGACGATCTGCGACGATCTGGGAAGCCTCTAGGTCCCCCGAGCGAGAGAGAACGTTTGCGGATGATTTGCGGTTCGATGGACTGTGTCATATCCATCTGGTCGCTGTATTCGTATTCCTCATCTTCGTAGTCATCTTCCAGACCATCTCCTTCGTCGACGTTGCCCACCATGGCATCTTCTCCGTCACGATATATTCCTGCGAGATAGTCCTGGGATTCGTCCGCCATACTATCGTCGTCAAGATCCATGGACCGCTCGCCACCTTCGCTGAACCCAGTAGACGATCTTCGACGCATCGAACTCTTCCTTCTACCTTGCGAAGCATCCTGCGGTTCATCATTCTCGTCTTGAAATCTCGCGCGACGTTGGTCTTTCTTCTGGAAGAGCAATACGTGCGCATGACCTGCAAAGCTCACGCGGCGATTTACCAGACTCTTGCGAGGCATACTAGGCCCCACTTCAGTAAAATCCATAGAGGTGGCGTTCGTATCATCTGGCGTCGCGGTAGAATTGTCTGTACTGTCTCGTTGATGGACCATCGAAGTCTTGAGAATGCTTTTGCGGGGTTTCTTGTCATAATAGAGATTGAGATCAGACTGGAGGGGAATGCTAGAAATCGTACCATATGCTTCGCGCGCGTAGCTGGACTGAGTTTCTCTCCAGGTGCAATGCTATACGCCCGCCTATGGTGCTTGAGAATCCCGCGTGCTGCATTTGTCGGATTGAGCACCGCGATAGAACGACGGCGGTTGGGTGAGACTTTGGGAGATGCCATCCCGCAATGATATCAGAGCCTGTATATATAATCAAGATGTGTTAGTTTGCAATGCAAGAGAAGGCCCTTAGAGCATCATGGGGGTTGGAATTTGGAAACTGGCAAGGCGCGTTCGAAACAAGCTCTGATCAACGCGACTCAGTCACGAGACCGGCAAGGCCACGTGTCAAACGGTGGGCCTCGAGGCGCGGTCACATGTTGCTTGTTCAAAACCGAAGACGCGCTTTGGGGCTTCTCTCACTTTCTGAAAGTGTTCAGCATACTTACTGGGCATTCATTTCCTCCCGGTGTATTCACTCTACTGCCTCCGCCAACTCTATTTAGCAACACAATGGCCAGCAAGCAACCAAGGACTACTACAAGAGCATCGACCAGATCGAAAACCCAAACGGCACCGGTGCAAGGCTCCACACGCATCACTCGAGCAGCATCCAAAGCAAAGGTCGCTGAGCCAGCACCCAAGGCAGCACCGAAGACCAGAAAGCCCTTTGTGAGCAGGGAAAACTCGCCTGAGATCAAGCCACCCTCCCAGAAATCCTCCCAGGGGGCACTCCTGGCAAAGTCTGGTAGCGTCTTGACCATTCCCGAAGACAATGAAAGAGAACCGATCAAGGTAATGTCTCGGTACGCCGTAGTGGGGATGTACGAAATTCCAACACTATAGTACAGGCATTCCTACGGATCCGTCCTCATCTGGGCGAAGAGGAACCATCCGCGACCCCTTACCTCGAACCGATTTCGGATACATCCGTTCGCATGGTGGACCCTTCATCATCCTCGCAGTCTCATAGTAGACTGTCATCCGTGAATCCCTCATCACTGTATACATTTTCACATGTCTTCCCACCATCCACCCAACAGCCCGAATTCTTCCAGAAGACCACGCTGCCATTGGTGAAAGATGTTCTGGAAGGGCAGAGCGGTCTACTCTTTGCCTACGGCGTGACCAACTCTGGAAAGACGTACACAGTACAGGGAGGCAGCGAAGAAGGGTCTGCAGGGATCTTGCCACGCACTCTAGACGTGATATTTAATTCCATTGATGGGCTACATGGCGATGGTCGCGTGAGTTCTAGACTGCATGAATCATGATCACTCACTGATTCCTCGTAGTACCGACCTGTTCGGCTGCAAGGTGTTGAGCTCTCAGTCGACGAGCCTTCCTCTCCTATCCCTACATCGCGACGAGCAGGTCCTGCGCTAGCAGACATTCTTGAAGATACGACATCATTCGACAATGACATCGACCCAACCACAATCAAGCTTGACCGTAACTATGAATATACGATATGGCTATCGTATGCTGAAGTTTACAACGAGAAAGTCTATGATCTCTTCGCCTCGGTTGACGATCCTTCAGCTTCAGAAGTTAAAACGGGCATGCCTCGACCGACGTCTACCTTCCTCAACATGCCATTGCCCTCATCCCAATCTCATCCTCTATTGCTAACGAGGAAGGCTCTTCCTGTCAAGCCGTGTCCCCCTTCAGATACCGATTCATCCGCTGACATGACTAGTACAGGGAAGTATGTAGCTGGTCTGAGGCAAATCCGCGTAAAGAGTGCCGCAGAAGCTAAAGAACTCCTCAAACTCGGACAACTCCACCGAACTGTCTTTGGTACCTTGGCCAACAGCCAATCCAGTCGGTCTCATGCCCTGGTCACAATCAAGGTTCTCCGCGTACACCGAGGAGAGCGAAATGATCCTACTTCGATTCAAACATCTAGGTTGACCTTGGTCGATCTGGCCGGAAGCGAGCGTACGAAGCATACACACACGACTGGAGAGAGGTTGAAGGAAGCTGGAAATATCAACAAGAGTTTGATGGTGCTCGGCCAGTGCATGGAGACCATGCGGGCAAATCAAAGGGCACTCGCGAGGAGTCTGGCTACACAGATCGGCTCCGGAGGAAGGATGGATACCAGAGATGTCAAGAAAGGACTCTCAGTAGTACCTTTTAGACACAGTAAGCTGACGGAGATTTTGATGGACTACTTCGTCGGTGAAGGCAGAGTGGTATGTGTTTCCTGTCTTACTCGCAGAAAGAATATGACGACAATGTTCAAAGGTTATGATTGTCAATGTTAACCCGTACGATACCGGTTACGACGAGAACTCGCATGTTATGAAGTTCGCCGCTCTCGCTAGGGAGGTGTCCACGACTGCGCCTACCGCAATTCCTCGCCCATTGCCTGGGGGCAGCAAAACCAAACCAGATAAAGGGGTTGCAAAAGCCAGTCAGAGTAGAGTTTCATCTGCTCCGTTTAGGAGGAAAGTAACAATATCTATGGGTGGACCCGGTAGAAAAGCCAGCGAAGCACATCTAGAAGTGCTTGAAGGTATGTCTCTTGTACATGCTTGGTGACTGCAATACCAACAAACCCTGATCGTGCAGAGGATGAGGAACCTGGTGATGGAGACAACGAGGATGACAATGAGCCCATCAACCCTCTAGTCGACGCCTTATTCGACGAGATCGAGAGTTTGCGAACGCAGGTGCGCAAACTGCTTTTACCTCTGGATTTGATTGTTGACGTCTGTATAGCTTTTTGAGTCCGAGATGCGCTGTGCTATCATTGAGGCTGAAACTCGAGAGGAAGTCATGCTCGAGATGGAAGAGCGTATGCGCGAAATGGAGAAACGATATGCGAAACGTCTCATCAAAGAGGTACCTTCTAATCCGCTTGTTGCTTCCTCATGATACTCATTTTTGCCTGTAGGTCGAGCGAAATGAGATTCGTATGGATGCCAAGATAGATATGTTGCATCGTTCAGGAGCGATGGCGAAATCTCAGAAGAGAGTTGATTCGTCAGAAGACGACATCGACGAGGATGAGGTGGAAACCAGTTTGGTGCGCTCCTACAGTATGCCTTGGTGACAAACTACCCATATTAAGGAGATGATTGTTTGTTAGCGGTACGATACTATGGAACAGGATGACGACGTGGACGAAGGCGATACCTGGGATTCGAGGTCAGAGCTGAGCAGGTCGCCGTCCCCGCTCGCGGGCAAAGGCAAACAGACAAATAGCCGGACGTCCATACTTCGGCGAACATCTGCAGAGGCAGATGAAGAGGAGATATCAATGGACTACTCGGAAGATGAGGGAGACGACGCGTCTCACGATGGACAGTCGGATATTGAGGAATGGGACTCACAGGAAGAACCCTCGAGTCAACGTCGTACACCGAAGACAAGCAAGCTTGCCGCGATGCAGCTGCTTTCTCCTCCACCCCCGATCTTCGAGGCGGACGTGATGGCTGCACAAAAGAATGCCCGGGTGAAGAACAGCCTGGGCGGACTTGAAGACGAGCTTGATGTTCTATCCCTGGGACCTGCGGGCGAGAAGAAAAAGAAGAGGTATGTTGTCGAATAATCATCTCGTCAACAATAGGCAGTCTGACCACAGGTACAGGCAAACAGACAAGAAACCCAATCTTGCTGCGAGGGAATCGGCAGGTACCGAAGAGAAACAGCTGAGACGGAGCACCAGGGCGAAGTAGGATGCTTTTGTTGACCCATTGGTTAGACACGGTGATGTATGATGCCAATGTAGAAGAAATCGTTCTGCGGTAACGAGAGCGAGCATTCAGGCGAACGCAGCCCTGATGTGATAGAATCAATGAGGTGACTAAGTGCTATGAAGATTCAGCGATGAAAAGTATAATTTTACATGCAACGCGTGAAGGTAATCATGACGGTCGAGAATTGGTGGTACTAGAGTAAGAAATGCTAAGTCCGAGTGAAATCGGTCGCTGGGTATCAATCAGTCTTATTACAGTCGTCATGATTCCGATAGCAACTTGTGTTGAAGGTGAAAGAGACATGAAGGGGACGAAAGTAAGGCAGGGAAAGCAATGCAATAACAATTACGTTCATTCACTGTTGTCCCGATCCCTCAGACGGGCGAGACTGAAGCGAGACGGGGAGGCGGCCGGGCTGCCATACGATGAAGATACTGAGGCACGCGGAGGCTTATCATCGGGGTCGTATTCAAGGCGAAGTAGAAGACCTTGACCTTCAGTGAGCTCCTCGAAGACGTCGGCAGACATTGGGCCGGTCTTCTTGATGTGATGCCATATCTGTGTATCGGGTTCAGTATACGATTCTTCGGAGCTACGGATGGGACCTACGTCGACTTCGGCGGAACCTAGTAGTTTATCTCTTCCCAGTGTTTTATGATCATGAACCCATGCATACAGTGTAGGGTATGAGGGGTTGACTATGAAAGTGAAGGTCTCGTTCCTAATAAAACGAAACTCATGAGCAACAGAACCACTAGAGAATCAGACTTATGTACATACCACTCGGGGGTTGCACCCTTGACATGCTTGGTTTTATATTCTTTATCCCCGACACGTATGGTGACATATGGTTTGACGTCGGATGGATTCAAATCCTTGGCACCCAAAACCGTGACGCGAACAGCGCCAGGCTCTGCGGGAGCACCGGAGTCAGTGCCCGTGGAGATGGTACCGTCTGTACCGAGCGTCGCGCCAGCAGATAGTGGCTGAGACGCAACACCAGCCGGAAGATCAGGAACAGATGGTTGCTCCCGGATATAGGACAACGACTTCCTTCCCTTCAGGGAGGCTATAGACTTCTTTTTCTTAGGAATTCCTGTTGGGGTCTTCTCGAGCTCGTCCTCTGACTCCGATGCCGTGCTACTCTTCGCCTTGTCCCTCCTGAACACACCTGTAACACCGTGCACGACGCCCCGACCGGCGCTGACAGGTATGTGTCCAATTTGGGTCGCTGCTCGACCGGCAGTACTGAAAGTTGACGTAGCCTTGCGCTCCTTCATGACGATTTCTGGAGAGAATACCATCCGGATACGAACTTGGCCCTTGGCACCATGCTTGTCAGAATTTAACTGAAGAACACGTTCAGTAGACTCGAACGGCTCAAGTTCCTCCAAGTCAATTCTGGCTTTCCCGAGGCTCTTGGCCTGTTCAATCTGGTTCCAGTCAAATATTTCCACCCAGAAGTGGGCACCGACACGAGAAGGCTGAAAAAAGGCTTAACACGCCTGTTGACGATAGTTCAGCTATGAAACATACCACTTGGACAGTGAACACCTCGTTCCATTCAGGATTGAGGGTTTTCTTCTTGGTACCAGACTTATATACCTTTTGGCCGTTCAGAGTGAATACCGCGAATGGATCAGATTTGCCTTCACATAATGTGAATATCTCATCGCAATCGGAGCAGTATGAACTTACCTGATCTGTCAGAAGCATGTATGCCTTCTCCGTCGATTAGGTCAACGCGAAGCATTCCTTGGTCTACAGAGGGTAACCAGGTCAGGAGAAATGGTCTCGTGAGTTGTGCAGATCTACATACTGTTGACGCTCTCCCTGGGCTCGAGCGTGATGGGCACAGGGAGGTAACGTGACTCGAGGACGACAGTGGAAGTCTTGTCCTCATCGTCCCTGTCCACCAAAGTGAATGTGGTAGGACCCTCCTACGTACACGAATAGGATAATCAGCCGATGTCAAGCCAAATATTAGAGCAGATACTGACCAACGATTGCGTCAAGAAGACTTTGACGTCGCCTTTCCATTCGCCGATGACTTCGTCTCTTTCGCCTTCATCAGCTACGTTCAAGCGCAACCATACTCGCCCGAAGTCAAGCTCCTTGACGAAGCCTTCACCGATGTATCCCCATTCGGCGTTTGTACTTTGCGACTTCACAGTACTGAACGCAGGCCAGTATCCATCGTCGAGCAGCATTTCCAGTCGAGCTTTCCGTTGCAGCCTACCAGAGAGTACATTGCAAATGATGATACCGGACTCTATATGATGCAACGGGTTAGTAAACTGGATTCACGGAACGTGCACAGAGCAAGTCCCACCATAATCGAGAAGGTCTTCAGTCGAAATGTCAAGACCAACTTCCTCAACTTCGGCTTCGGTGGTCTTCGTCTCAGTAGTAAGGGCAGATTGACCGCTGAGAGCGGTCCCGGTAGTGTCCACTGAGACCGACTTATGATGACGAGAACTCTTATGTAAAGGAGAAGTGGCAGTGATACCCTCCGGAACGGCTTGGTATTCCTCGTCAGACGACGACATCGACGAGGCATCGTCCGAATTGACGGTTCCCCCATCGGTAGAATAGGCCTGCGATGCCCGCTTCAATGCGTTCATACCCGTATTGAACTTCAGCCCCTTGACGGGTATGGCAGGGACAAATTCGGCCACGTAGTGCAATTGGCCCTTGAACGAGTTTCTGTCCAGCTTGATTGGATCCGCATGCTGTTGCTTGCCCGTTGAAATGTACGGTTTCTCCTTGTCTTCGGTGGCTTGTGCGAGATCAGATACTTTCAGCTCCGTGTATCCCAGAGAACGGTCCTGAGGTAGACATCTGAAGTTTCAGCTGAGGAAGGAAGGAGACTTCATGTCACGTTACCTTCGTCAGGTGCTGATAGTCCATGCATTCGAGCAACATGGTCTAAGAGCGCAGATCAGATGTGCTGTCCTTCCAACGGAAAAGAAGCATGTACGAACCTCACGCAGCGAGTGAACTATTTATGACGTGAAAATATCGTTTTCAGTTTCAGCGCCCACAAACATGAAGTAACTGACCTGGGATGTAGATGATCTGGTCCCACTCGGGGTTGAGATCTGCCGGACGGTATATAAGCGTCGCCACTCAGTTCAAAGCAATGCACCACCCACTGTTGTTGACCACCTCTGTCCTCCCCGCAACAATGTTGTTGATGAGTACGCGAACATAGGGATCGCTCTGTCCGGGGCCAATTACATCAGACACGTGGGCAGCTAACACTACTCAAGGTTTAATAACTCACCTTGCCACCGAGCGCAGCCTCGACATTCCTGGAATCGAAGGTCAGAGACAAGCCGCCAATGTTATTTAAAGAGGGACGTACTTGACATCTGTCGCCTTCTGCAACCACAGCCTCACCACCCCGATCGGCGGGACATACTGGTCAACACCATGCAAGCTTCCCGCCATGTTCAACGGCTTCCACTCTGCACTGAGTCGCAGTTTTCCTGAGTTACAACCACTCAACTGCCACCAATCCCTACCGGCCTCTTTCTTGGCCTCCAGGAGATGATCCAGTTTCGCAGTCAAGTAACCAACCACAGGATCCTTGAGGAAGTCGCGGTCATCAATGACTTTGATGGTGATGAGAGACGAATGCTTGTCAGAGCAGAGGAACTCGGTTGCAGATTCCCAGACAGGATTGTTGGTATGTTTGAAGCGCGGAGTGGTATGAATTGGCTTGGACGAGTTGGTGAGATAGACTCGAGCGAAAGGATTCAGATCGCCCGAAGATGACTTCGTGCTATCCAAATCCTTCGCTTGATGGAGGGTAAGCCGCACAATACCGACACCTGCAGAAAAGCTGTCAGACGAAGGTCGAAAGTTCGCATATAGTTGGCTTACTTGTCTCAGGTAACTCTTCGATACCAGATTGGTCGACTTGAGGCTTCAACACAGGGTAGAAGATCACATCGAACCTTAGCAGGCCACGGTCCTTGCCATCCTTGAGAATCATTACTTCGTTTCCTTCCTGCGTAGCATCCTCTTGGAGCTTGGTCAGGTCGAAGGTGGCGGAGCCAAGTTCAGTGTTCCTGCGGTGACCATTCCAGTCGAATACCTTGAGGGTGAGTGTCTCGGTCAACGAGTTAACCAGGATAAACTTCGTCTCTCCCCAGTGTGGGTTCGTTCTAATATTGCGAGGTCAGCGATCCCATACGAACTCTTTCAGATGTAATGCACGCACGTGCTACGGCGATACTTGGTTCTCGCCAACTCTGCCCTATTGCTGATGCTGAGACTGACAAACGGATCTGGAGTTCCGCCTCCAATCTTGGAACCTTTCAGGCTGAGAGCAGAGTGGACCGTTACTTGCAAGACACCAATAGCTGAATCGAGGGGCGCCCCTGACAGCATTTGCTCCAGGTTCAATGTGAAAACGTTAGGATCGTACATCATTGGGCCTAGAATGCTATGGACCATGTCACGGATGAACGCCGACAGGCCAGGGATCTGTCGTGCAAGGTTAAGATTGAGGGACCAGCTGACACCGATTTGAACCTACGATGCCAATATCGAAACCGAATGTTTCGCCTCCAATCGGTTTCAAGACATAGTCGAAAAGCGGTTTCTCCATGAAGGATAGATCCACTACTTGAATATGCGGGAAGTTGGTCATCAATTTCATCCGTATTCTCATATGGCCAGAGAAGCTCATGTCTTCCAAGAGAATAGGCATTGACACTGAAGCCACTCCTTTACCGACCCGGACTTGCAATACAATCTTGGGGTTTACGACGGCTTGGGCTTGCTTCTGGGTAAGGTCCGACGTATCGTTGGGCGCGAATGTCACCTTCCAATCCATCATCACAATGTCGTCTTCCGTTCTAGGCCAAGTCTTTACCCCAACGATTCTCGGTGCCTTGGTCCCTAGCGTGAAGGTTGTCATCCGTAACGAATCGAGGAATGCAGGCGTGTTGGTGCTCAAGACCTGATCCACGGTCGACACTACGGTCTTTGACAACACCGGTTCGTATATGAGCCAGAACCGGTCCAGGAAGTGATTAATCCAGTCGGCAGTTTCAGTTTCCGACATTAGTCGGGTCTTGGTGAGTTCACGTTGGATGTCATCCCGAGCACGCTCCCGGAAGCGGCTCATAGACGTGCTGTAGTATGTGTTGCAGAAGGCGAGTACGATAAAGAGCCATCCCCAACCGAAGTTGAAACGCGTCATAAAGTGGGTCACGATAACCGTCTGAGTGTTATCTTCAGCGAAGCGAGTTAGATAGCAAGGGCGTGTCGGCTCACGAAAACAATGACGGCACAATTGTGGTACCAGTCGCCATAGAATTGTTCATTGATGAACTCTTCGAGAACGGCTTTATGCTTTGCTGCACCAGCAGGCGCGGCTTGGTCGACACCAGAGACTGCTCTCCAGCCGAGCTTGTACCAGTCGGGTATTTCGGCTGCCGGTGCAGCAGGGATGGCGCCAGGTGGCTGCGGTTCCATTGGGGATGGGGATGGTGGAGGACTTAGGTCGTCGTCGTCTTCAGCTTCTCGTGCTTCCTCACTGGCCATCTTGTCCACATCATCAATAGTGATGGTTGGCACTACATGAGCATTTCCAGTGTCTATGGGAACCTCTGTTGAGGCCTTAGTTAGACGACGGGTGGAATTATACATGGTACTCACCTTTGCCCCCAGGGGCTGAGCCATCCTTGACGCTCTTGAGCTGTTCTGCACCCTTGCCTGCTGCCGCCGCTTTCTCCTGGGGACTCGCGTCCGGGTTGAAAGTGTGGACAGCTACGCGGTTCTTGGCAGCATCCTCTTGGACAACATGGTTGAGTTCCACTTGTGCGTTTGCGTTTACACCTCCGTCCATGGGTGTTCCCCGATGTTGGCGACAGAAGAGGTAGTTGGGAGTAGGATTAGAAGTTGTATAAGTAGACTAAGGAACGTGGCGTTGACTGCTCAATTCAAGTTGGCAGTCTGCATGAAAGCATGCACATACTTGGCCGAGTACTGTGCTTCGATGACGTTGGGGTTGT
>JSYW01002801.1:0-12101 GCA_000787475.1 Lentinus polychrous
GTTGCCGACCCGCACAACACTGCGCCAGTCTTTTCCCCCCATAAAAATCATAGATTGTTTCGTAGTTGACTAGGTTAATGCAACGTTTCGCCCCATCAATTTGGAATAGTTCGTCATCCAGACTCCCTGCTATCCTCGGCTGATCGGTGAATTCCGGACAGCAAGGAACCAAGACGCGAAGATATTCGGACCACCCTTCCTGGTCGTGGAAGAGAGGGTACAACGTGACCTCGAGATCTAAACGTCTCGTATCATGGCATCGCTTCCTTTTGAGATATGGGATGCTCAAGGCTGACCTCGGGAGTGATGGGGTAGGCGCGGCTGAGTCCAAAGCCGAGGTTACCACCATCAGATCGAAAGCTGGGATCGGACATGACATCCTCAAACCTTGTCTTCCACGTCGCCAAGGAGGATTTCGCAATTGTAGTCAGAACGCGGGAGGTCGTTTGGTGGACATAGAGGTTATAGGTGACCGTCACGCGATAGCCTGAAATGACCTCTGCGACTTCGTGACATCAGCGTAGAAGGCGACGTTTGTAACGCGTGGGTTTTTGGCAGTTATGTCTGTCGGAAACGTCCATACTTCCCCGCAGTCACGAATTAAAGGTGTTATCCCCTTCAACGTGAGGCGTTGGGAGGACGACAACGAGGGAGCCGATCCGAGAGAACAGAATCAAGCTATTTACTGAGTGGATTAGTGAAGGTCAAGCTTAAACTTGAGCGCGTAGTGAAGTACCTATTATATCGTTTATCCCTTCAATCCAAAGTACAGTAGCTTTGAACATCGACAAGAGGCGCATTGGTCCGACTGCAAGACTACTCGGATTTGGAGGTGCGTGCGGCGAAGTTTTGCTCGCAAATGGCTCTTTCCTGCTCCCTTGCCTCTAAGAGGAAGGGTAAGGTCTCCCTGATAAGTTCCCACTCTCTTTTATACACACTACCGATCAGGTTGGGATGGGGAAAGAGCCCCGAAAGAATCATGGCCACGGCAGGCCAATGGTGACCAATGTCCCAACGGAAAACATCCAAAGTGACACCGATGGAGTGAACCCCATTGCAGTGCTGAGGACCTCCCAGACAAGGCGTTACCCGCGGAGGATATGGGCCCTTGACTGTGAGAGGCACGTCGATACGCCGCAGATTAGGGCAGCCATGTGCCAAGGCATGCAGGCCAACGAATGTGATTTGGGGAGGCATATCAACACGGCTGCTCTGCACCTTGAGGTCTTCCAAGTGTCGCCACTTCAAAGAGATCTGAACAAGGTCGTCGTCCGTCGGATGTTCTATGTCTGGACTGCAGAGGTGGAATGAACGGATGCCTCGCAAGGACAAGAGCGGGCCGATGATCTCTCTCGCATTACTTGTGTGACCCTCGTGCCGAATGCTCTGATCCAAATGGATGGTGTGGATGGCCTGGAAAGATCGAAGAGTGGCAGTCAATCTGAGGACTGGGTAGGCAGGCGCAGTCATCCTGAACGTTTTCAGGATATTCGGTGATATCGTTCGTACAAAGGCGGAGATAAATGGATTGGTCCTCTTCCACAAAGAAGAAACTTGTGGGCTACCAATATGCACGACAGACAGGGTGAGGTGTTCTAGGTGTTTGAAGGTAGGGAATGTGGAGAGTGTCGAAGGGATTGCGGTGAAATCTGGCTTAACAGAAGTCTGAATGAACACTGTTAGGGTCTGCAGAACCGGCAGCAAAGTAAGGGAAAACAGAGCGTCGAGATTGGGGGTTATCACGATTTCCAACACCGTCAAAGCGGTGAATTTCGACAATTCGTCCATGCTGCTTGATAGGGGGGCCCATTCACTCCCACAACGCAGCTCTCGCAGAGTTGTCGGGAAAATGCTGATAACATCACGGAGCTGTCGTTCAGAGGATACTCGAAAGCTGAGTCCCAACAAAGCGGGTCCGATTAAGAGTGGTATGTATGGCAATGTTTCTTCGTTGTATGCGACAATTTCAACGAGTTTGGGGAAGATATAGGGAACGGGTCGCCGGATACACAAGGTGTGAAGTTCTTCTAGCTGCCTCGGTCCATGATTCATGCCAAGGTATCGAACGCGAGCTGCGTTCCGCAAGAAACGATCCCACATAGTTCCAACAGGGAGCTGGCCGGATCGGAATCGCTGAACACTCACGTTCAACGTCGATGTGGCAGTCATGAAGCAATACATGAACACTCACGATGATGTTTTCAATGTCGTCCTCCACCTCTTCCCATACGTGGGAGGGGAAGCATCGCAACAGGATCCTGATATCGTCAACGCTGCGCCATAAGATATCCATCGCAGGGTCATAGAACAGGTGGCAGGTCCGTGCCATAGCAGCAATCGACTTCATCGAGCCACGTTGACTAGAGGGAAATTCAATGTATTGAAGGATTGCGCGCAAGATTTCGTTGATTCGCCACACATGATGCATTTGCGTATAGATGCTTGCTACTTGCCGACGGTGTCCGTGGGTTTGGTCCAATAATGCAAGATGTAGCTGTGTTGTTGGTTGTGTTATGATTCTGCGAATCCTGAACGCGTCGCGAGTCGCGACACCTCGCGGCACGTGATATAGATCGTGGCGATGTCACCCGACGCGCCCTGGCGGCCTGGCCTCAACTGCAGGCCAGGTAAGCTAAGTATTCAAGTTACTTACCTGACAGTCATCTCCAGCCGTAACAACGAATACGTGTCTCACCAGTAGCTAAGGAAAGGCTCTTTCAGGTTTTGAGAATCAGTGGAATACCAAGTAATCATAATGATATCGCGATCCAATACATAATACTATACAGAGCTTGAGAATAAACGAGCACTATTACTGATGATACATAGAATATTGACAGCAATTGCGGTTACCGGCGGCGTCGGAGTCGTATGTACGGCCGTTCAAGTGGTCCGGCAATGAACGCCGTGGCTATGCGTGGTTGAGTCGATTGGAAGTGCTCTTGACAGGTACGGAAGGAAAACATTGAGAAGGCTACATGATGAATTGTAAATTCGTATCCTGAAGAGACTATGTCAATCTGAATCAGCCAAATGAGATCATGTACGACTCACGATGCGATGGGAACTCGACAATTGCGGTTTCTGACTATAATTCTTTTTCAATATCTCCCTAAAGTCAGGATAGTCAGTACGATATCCAGATGGAGATTGGGAAAGTACCTAAACACGCACCGGATAGACCGCAGTAGCTGTTGGTAGGTCTGATGAGGGTTGGTCCCTGTTTGTATCAATATCACGGTGAGCGGTGTACCAGAAGCGATTAGATGACATGCGACGTACTCAGCGAGGTCATGAATGCCTAGTGGAAATTAATCGTATCAGGTCTCTCTAAGCATGCTGAAATCATAAACAATGGATATTTGCACTTACAAAGCTCATGGCACCGGTCGCCACGCCGTCCTCGACAGTATCGGCACTTGTCTGGGAGTCTTTACACCCGCTCCATGATATCTACAACATACTGTTGAGTTGAATAATGAGAAACAGCCACTACGAGAGCACGTACGACATCGGCCTGTGTCCCTTTCTCCTTCCGATGACTCTCCCTAACTTGGCTCGTCTTGACTCGACCGTTCGTATGGTACTACAATGATTCGACAATGAGAAACTCACTTGACCGTTGGAGAGCAAGAGCGACTCACGAGGTAAGGTAGATCTTGAATAGTGAGGATGAGTCGGACTGCTATGTTACATGATAGTATACTTACCCAAGATGGACCCGGAATGACATGACTGTAGGAGGGTATATCAATACCAAGCGATCATTGACAATTCAATGAAACTACGACTCAGCACGCACATCGAATAATGCCGTGAGACGGCAGCCGGTGGGGAGTGTCGCGACCTGCAGCAGATGAAAACAACGGTAAAAGGAGCAGACTAACGCCTCGTCGTCACGATGTACTGACCATAAGATCATTCATCAGCTGCAAAAGATGTCAGCATCGCTAAAAGATAAGCAATAGGACCTGCTACATACATCATCTAGAATCACTCCGGCTGTCTTGTAATCCAAAGGAAATATGACTGATTAGAGGAATCCCCAGTTGGTCAGGGTAGGCACAGTATAAATCATATCATAGAGAAAATTACCTTCATCATACCCGTCGACCTCGTCACCATCCCTGTCCTTCACTTGTCCTCCGTGGCCAGAGTCTATGAAGACCAGCAACTGGCGTTAGTTCGCTCGTTTGAATTATACGGGCCTACTAACGCACAGTGGAAAAACAACGCGTCATTCGGTTGAGCATCCTTGACAAGCCAGCGCATCGCGGATAGGATATTCTTTCTTGTAGGAAGAGCGCGAGGGTCTCGAGAGTCGTCCGTCAGAAGATATATATCTTCAGATTTGTAGTTGTATTTGCCTACAATCGTCGTCAATTATTCCTGCATCTCGTAAAGTTACATTGGTTAGGGGACGCACTCGTCAAGAAACGATAGACGTTCTTTGCGTCGTTGACGCAGCCGTATAATTGGTATGACTGTCCAGGGTAGTTGATCCCAATCTATTTGATCCAGATACACGATGAGGTATATTTGGAATACACGCTGAAGAGCTATGAGAGAAGTACGCACGCAGACGGCCTTGCGCCTTCCCGTGCATCTTGAGTACTGGAAGTGTCCACTCCCGCTTTGGTTAGAAGAGTGCGAATGAAGGGCAGGAGCAACGGGCTGCTGTAGAGGAGTTGTATGCGGCCGATGTTCTGGTGTCAGATGAACATTTTGGGGAGAAATCCCATGATCAGCTCCGGTCTCATCGGAAGGCGATCCATGCGGAACCAAGATAAACGGCACCTACTATGCGGCTTGCTCGAAGATTGACCATGGTGGTGGTTCGACGCTATACGACCAATTAGGCAATATTCTTTGACTGATTCGCAGGGCGACTTACAATGTGGTCTCGGAGAATGGCTGGAATGTCGGTGAGAATGCGAATGATGACTATACGAGTAGCTGTATCCAGCAGGGGTTGCTGCAGGTGCTCTGAACGTCGGCGGCGCAGGTGCCGAATTACTGTGTTGCCAGGGTCTGTTTTCGTCACAATGTAATACGATTCGTTAGCTTCTCTGTGGCAAGCGGGAGATGTAGATGCGGGACGAACTGGGCGCTGTAGGTACTGTATGAGGGATTAGCGTCGTATTCGATCAACTTGTGGAATTATAGCAGTGATCATCATCCATGTACTCACATGGGCGGAGGAGCTGCCGCTGGTGCTCCTATGGGCATGAAGGGTGTGGGCGCATTTGGCTCACTGCTCTCTAAAGTTAAGAGACATAACGAGAACAAATCAAGAGATATACATACGGCATGGGAATACTGTACATGGAAGGTGAAAGAGGTGTGAGCAAGCCTAAGAGAGGCATTCAGCACGTTCAGGAGATCTGTACTAACGATGGTGTGCTTCTGTACGCAGGAGCTTGGTAGTAGCCGTTAGGGCTCGAGCCAGGAGCTCCGTTGGGGGCATTAGCCCCTCCACGCAAATCCCACATCATCTTGCTAGCTTCAAGTGTGGGCTATACCTCAGATCTCAGAGTCAGCAGATCTTGCGTCAGAAAAGAGTTGGGAGTGAAGGGCACGAAAGGCTGTGTGTAGTTGTAGGGGAATGTTCTGACTTATATAAATTCATTTGAGCTTCAGCGCTATCCCATGACAGGAGGACGAAACGGGCAAAACAGGTCACGCGCCTGGTTGCGGTGTGGTCGAAATCTATTGTCAGTTAGATTCCAAAGTAACAACGAACAGGCCTGCTCACCTTGGAAACTATCGCTCCAATACAAGAACACTTGTGGCGATTGTCCTTTCCTGGGACAGCGTAGCTATGGCCACACCGCGTTCTGAATGTTAAAGTACTTTTCTGAAGCAGAATTTCGGGGCAGTGCAAGAAAGGGCGGGCGTCCAACTACCAATCTAGTGGAGTTGTGCTTGCGCGGCGTAAGACAAGCACCGTCCGTCCCGAGCCAAGTCCCGAACTGACTCCCTAAGACTCCCTTGCCTGCGGACTGCTTATTCATTCCACCAACCCACCATAAGAAATCTTCAGTGACCCGACGAAGTCTGAGATGGATTGCTACTGGATTGCCACACATTTTGATGACAGTTGCTTGCCTAGGCCTTGTAACGATACGTTGCTGAGAAGTAGTTACGGGAGTAGCCGCCAGGCTCATTATCAGGAAGTTGAGAGCGAGAGAGCAATCCCATGAGACGTACGTCCAGCACGCAGAACGCATGCAATCGCAGAGAGTGATTCACCCAAGGAGATGCATGCGCAGATGCATAATAGACATCGAGTTATGTATACAGTCGTCGTCGGCGTTCCAAAACAACAAAGCCGGCAATTTGGCCGGCAACTTGCAAACAAACATGTAAGTAACGTGCAGCATAGCAGCGCTCGGGCAGTACTCAGCACCGCAGAATCGGAGATGTCACACTAGGTGCTTGGACGTTGACGTTGAACGTTGAAGTACTCTCCACTGCATGGATACGAAACAGCTAACAGTGAGCCAGGCGTAGAGATTCTACCGAATAGATAAGAGAATCGCCGAAAATAGTGAGAGGATACAATGGAACACATTCGATCACATCAATAGCGTAGGATGCCAGTATAAGGCTCGAGACAGCAATTCATAAGAACGAGAACTAGAAGTCCCACCCCTCGACACGGAATACCTTGCCGAACGTTAGGTAGCTGGTCATGATTTTCTCCACAGACTCCGGGAGGCCCATACTCAGAATAGAATAGTTGATCTTCTGGTGTCCATGCATCGCCCCAAGCTTGATGAAACATTTAGCCATTTGGGTTGGGTACTACAGGGGGAAATGTTAGTTACATCGCGATTAACATCAGGTGTCATAACTTACTGATTGCTCGCAATACTCTTCATGGTAGTACGCAGCTACCCGAACAGCGCATTGAAGGGATCGCTGAATGTCGCCCTCGTCGGTATATATATCCAGGAGCTTAGACCAGGGCTTGATGGAGTGTCGCTGAGACTCCAGACAACGTTGGTATGCCTCCTTCGCTTCCTCCTTATGGTGCAGACGGAGACCAAGGTCGCCAATCATCTCCCATTCAAGGCCGGTCTTCTTATACGCCACCTGTTGCGTCTTGAAGTGTGCGACTTCGGCACGGTAGATGGTCCATACTCGCAGATCCTGGTCGTCATTTGGTTCAGTTGCGCTCCGTCATGCTTATCATCAGAATGCATACCTCATAGAGGACCATGAATAAGTTATCGAGCCATCGCTCACACAGCCTCTTATTATTGAACGAGAAGGCTTCTGGCGATGGCGCGTTTGTGACTGCATCCTGACCTCCAGCCTGCAGGGGCTTCTCGACAACGTTTGCGGCTTCACCAGCACTGAACTCAGAGCCATTGGGTGTAACCTCCTCCTCTTCAGCCCGGGCCACACGATTGCTTTCGGTCGATATCCGGATTGTCGGCAACCCATTCGCTTCGGTGTCAGATGGCTTTGCAGAATGAGCTGGCGTCGGCGTTGTCGATCTCACCCCTTTCGTGCTGGCGTTGTCATCAGCCAGTGTGGTCGAATCGCCGGTGGTAAGTGTATCGTTCTTGCTCTCGGTCTCTGACACTGGCTTCGGCTCCGTCTCGTCATCGCCTGCCTCGATGATATGCACTTTCCCATCGAAATCGATTTTGGTCTTGTACCGGACGGTGGGTTTCTTCACCTTGGTGTATTCAGGGTCCGTCTGCGACTTAAGCATCCGGTATTCTTCCTCCATGACGAAAACGGCACTCCTGGTCTTAAGGAGTTCGTCCCAGCCTATTTTTGAGACTAGTCGGGTAAGGAGGGAGTATGCCCGTGCCCAAGTGCCACGAAGGCCCGGCGCCGGGAGACGGACGAGCAGTGGGTCAGCCTGCGAGGTCGAATTCATTAGTAGAAAAGATACGACCGCTTGACGGGACATACCTTGTCCTCATCTGTTGGGGTACGATCCGGCAGGATTTCAACGATCGAGCTTTTCTTCGGGAGGTGGACATGTGCGGCAGGTAGTGTCCGATGAGAATCCCGCCCATTCCATGTGAACATAGGACATGAGTTGAGGGTCAAGAGTGCCTGTATGCAAACCGATTGAGCCCTAGCGCATGAACTCGCAACGAAGAGACTTACCGCCTCATATTGGCCGAGGTCAATGTAGCACTCTGTGAGCTTCTCCCAAGTGACAAACTCACTCGGCGCGCAATTCACGGCTTGTTTCGCAATCTTCAATGCCCATTCGTAGTTGCGCTTCGACCTGAGGAACTCGCATTGTACATGTAAAAGGGTATAACACTGTGGCATTTTCTTGATGGCATCATGTATGATCTGTATTGCTTTGACCTCCTCGTCTAGCACTCGCAGTGAGCATCCACGTCAGGTATATCCACGAGTGTCACTTACTCATGCCAAGGAAAGCTCTTGCAAGCAGTGTGTTAATTTCGGGCTCCTGTGCAACCAGCTTTTCGAATATATTGGCAATTTGGCCATACCGACCAGCATCGCCGAAGTACTTGAACACCGCCGTCGTCAAATGATTCGAGATCACAGTGGCGACTTGTATCTCAGGGTCCGAGCCGACCTGCCAGCCCCTCAGGAAGTAATCCTCAATAGCCTTAATGAATCTGCGTTCCTCTTCAGGCGTGTAGACAGGGTCAAGTTTCCGGTAGCCTTCAACCCAGTATGTTGGATCGTCGGAATATAGAATGGCTCGCATCATGGCAGTAAGATATGTTTCTTGCCAGAAGTCTTCAGTAGGCTGGTGACTGTAAGCACAGGTGAGTTTGACGCGATGCATGGAGACAATTATGCCGGTACGACGAGGTGAAGTACGCACCGTTCGCCACGAAGGTCGACTACGTATGCATATACACCACCTGGGAACCTGATTTCCACACGTAGATCCGCCCTCGAGAAGGCATTGTAGCAGCTACAAGTCGTGTTTCCCTTGTCAGTATGATACCGCAAGTAAGGGTGATGAACTCACCAATATGTCCCGCCTGTTATCTTCCAGTTATTCTTGGCGAACCATCCTACTTCCTCGGGCATTGAGGGTATCAGAGTATTTATGTATGATGCAAGTGTTGCAGTAGACGACGCGTCAATACCGGAGAGATAGTGGTATGACCCGAGCTTTGTGAGGAGACATATCAGCTTGTAGCAAGGTGGCGTTAGAAGGGTACTCACCTCGGGTTGACCACTGCGAAGCGTACTCTTCGTGACATGGACGAGATCTGGAGGTCCTAGTTCCCGAAATGTTGCTGCACAAGGTCAACCTAGAAACGCGCCAGGCAGAATATCATGGGACATACATAGAGATTCCGTGCGCGCAGTAACAGCCTCTCCTAGTGTAACCTATATTGACTTTGAGTGGCTAAGATTCTGCAGTTTTTGAGAATACAGCTCACCTCAAATATCTCAGGTATATCCTTGTAGCATGCCGCAGCGTCCACCATGCTTGCGGCAGGCGGGTACGCGGTGGTAATCTAGGCGCAGCGTCACAGTAGCGTTCAGTATCCAGGTCGAATAACAGGCGCTAATACACGATCCATTGTCGGGCGTCTACTCAACGTGTACGCGTTGGATGAAAATGGAAATGTCGTTCAAGTCAATCTTGTTCAACAAGTTGTTTCATCTCGACTTCTCTGCCTGAGCTCCCAGTGACTATCGAACCACCCTGCGCTGGGTGTAGCATGATTAATAGACCTATAGCTCTTTACCTAGTCTCACAGCTGTCTTGGAGTCACGCTGTAAGTGGTATCCTAAGCCCGGGCATGACACTGGCATGGTGTTTGTATAGGACCCGGCAGTGTCAACACGAAGCACTTTCTCGCGTGCAGCGAAGCAGTCAGGAGATTGCCATAACAGCCATAACATACAACACTCACTCACTCATTCAGCGGATTCATGACATGACGCGTTACATGCGCTGGACTTCCTCAAGACTAAATACTGGATCTCTGAACTTTTGGTCTGCCGGGACCCCTTTGTGGCCTCGTCAATAGAGGCTTACTATGTCCCTTCTTCTTCACTCCGTGCACAAGACCGGACTGTTGGTGCGTTTGAACTACCATCGCTTGGACGCCTGCGGTGAATGCTGCGGTGTGTGTGGCAATCTAGTGTTGCTTCTATGGTGCGTTCATCCCACCCAAACCGAAACATACCCGAAGCTCACGTATGCCCGTACTTGACCAACGTGTATGGAATTTATCTCGGGCCCACGCAGTCCTTTGCGTGAATGGCTTAACCGAAGGCTGATCTATATTCCCTCCTGGAACAGGGAGGGAAATGTCAGGAATGCCTGCGTATGAGCACGCTCACTATTGCGACGCCTCCCCTTTCGTTCCGCGAACAGGCTACTTCTCTATTCTAAGGATTTTTGACTTTTCTCCCACAGGATCTGCGTTCACATGCCTCGGTGCCTTCAAGTGGCACACAGACGTTCTCGTGCCCAGAGTCCCTCTTGGTACAGAAGTGGCAGTTGTATGCTTCATCGCCTGCAGCGTACATGAGCGTCATTGATTTCTGCTAGAATTCAGACTGGACCGTCGGCCGAGGAGTCATTCGCTACGCCCAATATTCGCTCGTGGAACGTATGTATGTCGGTTGCGCATCCAGTACGTCACACGCTCACCTCGCTTTCCCGCATACACCTGATGTGCTTCATCAGCCACGTTTTCTTCCCCGGAAATCAACAAACCACTTGCATGCAGGAAAGCCGGAGTAGAGCGGTAGTCTCTACAACTGTGGGGAGCGGCTACCGTCCTGAATTTGATGTGAGACTTTCTCCGAATACCGGGGGTATGTACTCCTACGACGAGGGATGAGCAGCCCTGCGGCCTTTCGAGGGCGTCGTTCCCTCGCACAACGCCCGGATGCGGTTGGTGTCAGCTATGGCGCTTCAGTTCAATAGCTGGGCGATACTGTGCGGGTTCTCTGGACATTCTCATCCCCTATCCTCCTCTAAACCTCCGATCGGGGCATTGAGAATTCAGCCTTCAGCGGTTCCAGATAGCTACGGGTGGCAGATACAGGGACACGAAAAGAACAAGATGCTCGGGAACCGTATTAGCTCAGTCAATCAAGTGCCTTTCTGAACTAACAATGACACCGACAGGTACTGTACGGCCGGTGTTTGGCATCAAGTCGCTCGGAAAGCTTTCATCCCCAGCAAAGACGCCGCGAAGCATATGTATGCTGACTAGTACGTAGGTTTCAGCTGCCATCCTAACAGGGCGCGTCTCCCTATTCTCGTCCACTGCGGGCTCGCGTTCTATTGTTATCGACGAATACACACCGAGGGGTTTGTCAGCCTGTGGAAGAAGTTCGCATTAGACTTCATCGCTAAGCCTCAAGCCTCCAGGCTCTCAGAGTCCGAACCTACTCCGAGCGACACTGCTCTGGCAGTTGGCCGGAAGTTCTCAGCGCAACGCTTGAGTGGGCATCCCCTCTGTTCATGTGCGTGAATACATTGGTGTACTGCGGGGCACGCAACTGAGTGTACATCTTACACGTACAGAGACATGCTCGCGCTACCCCGTATTGCACAAAACTTCACATCGCTTGTACTTTCTAGACTTCCTGAGGCGGGAGCGTGATCAAGGTGTGTCCATTCTGTGGCCCCACTCGAGCATACAAACCTATAATTGGGCTTCGGCACTTCAATCCGATGCCGTCAAAGAAGCGTTGAATATTAGAGGTGAGAAGATACATATGATCATCGCTATCACGGTTATCCTGCTAGAACTGAGGGTTCGCAGGAGCATCTCTTGATTTCGTTGATGGTCAGATGGGATGCGATGAAAGCACCTCTTCCATCATGGATCACGGAGGTTCGACCAACGACCGTGTGCATCCGTTGCAACAACGCAATACGAACGGGGTCCCGCCCTGCAATGTTCCGCAGTCGTGTTGGGGTGTGTGAGCACCAAGTGAGCACTGCTTGTATATGGACCGACCATTGCGGGATGATGGATCCTTTGAGCTTCAAATCCGGTCACTCAAGTTAGGACGCATCTCTTTCGTGTTGCAATGCAGTCTTAGGATGATATTGGTTTCCGGTTGCCGTGCTATGTTCTGTCTGGGTTTTGTCCCCTATCCAC
>JSYW01002802.1:0-38723 GCA_000787475.1 Lentinus polychrous
CATTGAATGTTGATAGTCTATGTTCCTGACACCTGTGTAGAAACTTGACAACTCCACACCGCGCGTTGTGAGGTAAAGTACCTCGTTGAACAAGTGAACAAAAACATGCGTTCCTTCCTGAATGATGACGGAATGGAAGAGATGGGGTGGATTTCGCGTGCGCAGAGCATGCTTTCGAGGGTACCACGTTTTCGTTGAATCGTTCTGCCCAGATCTCTCATGATTTCATTCCGTCGTCGATCGCGTCGCGTCTATTCACAGATCAAACTCCCGAGGACCGAATATAGTCTAGACTGAAACTGGGAGTTGAGTAGACCGATAACGGCCCTTCTTGCGGCCTTTGGAAGCTCAAAGACTCGACGCTCGTTCGATTGTGGAGGATTTTTAGGACAAGGTACAGGAGACGATGTAGTCCTTGGCCATAACGCTATCTGCGTCTTGGTCCGAAGCGGTGGGCGTACACTTCGCCCAAGTATTGATTATCACGGGCTCTTTGGGTGGTCAATTGCGAGCTAGGACTCAAGATGGTTGATAGACCGTTCTTGGGACCGTGCTAGTGCTCATCGCGTGCCCACGTTTCGTCATATCCGTCGATGCGCGGTCGCGAAGCGACGCTGTTTGCCAGAGTGAGACTATTACGAAGGCATGAGTCAGAAGTCCGTTCTTTGCCACCGTCTCCAGGGTACACCCTATCGTCGAGCAATTGTATGCAAGGATTGGGGAGTATTGTGTGCCCTAGGAGCCTGCATTCTCGGTCAAAACACAAAAGGACTGCCTGAGGAATGAAATGAGACTCGAGTCTCGAGAGGCCACAGGCGTCTGGCCGATGGAGATCTGATCGGATGCAGCGTCTGTGATTTGAAGCTCCCAGCTCGGATGCGTTTGGTATGATTGAACAAATTGTGCACGCCCACCACCACCGTGGATGATTCTTCTGGACCGGAAGCTTGCCTGGAATCCGAAGCTTCCTGAATTGCTATCCCTTTTATTGCGATGACAAACCGTGGCGGCCAGAAGCGAACAGAAAAGAAGCAGAGGCGGTCGCAATGGACGGGCCCTCGTGGCCTCCTGCGTGCGCATCTTAGCCTTCTCTGGCTCATATAAAATGCTTTCCTGCAGGAGCCACTGCCTGAGTATAAAACCCCGCTATTCCCCCCGGCCTGTACTACTCTGCCACCCCTCAAGTCAAATACCAGAACGCCCCTGTGTGGCTTGGCCTCCTTTCCGTCGATCGTCTTTTGGCACATAGCCCTCCGTTTGGTCCCGTCTTGCCTGCTTTTGCTCCTCAGTTGTCATCCGGCGGCGGATCATATTGACAAACCCTTGACTCCTTTGGCGACCCGCCTCGAGTCATCCTATATAACCCGGTGTCCAATCCTGGACGATGCAGGCTGCAGCATACTCAACTGCACAGTTCACCGCCATGTATCCTCCCTCGTCATCACCAATACTCAGCTCATCATCGGACAAAATGCCTTTCGCATTTGCCCAAATCCACGGTGACGTTTGCCTGGTACAAAGTATGTGTCGTCTGATCGCCTCCTGTCATGTCACCGAGGATTGACCGCTGCATTCATTCCTTCACCATGTGCAGTGTCCAGCCCATCCTCATCGCTCATGTACTCGGATGTCCGTGTCTTCCGTCACGAATTCATCACCATCTTCCGTTACTCTCATAGCACCACCGTTCATCCCTCCGACGTTGTCATCTTTGAATGGCTAGACGAGGGGAATGCATTATACGAGGACGAACAGCAGACGGTGTCCCTCCCTCGAGATGTCATGGGTCGCCTGCAAAAGCTATCCGCGGCCCTCCGTCCGTCGATACCTCGGATACCGGTGCATCGACGAGGACAGCCGCATGCACGACAAGGCCGTGCATCGTTGGCACGCATACAATGATATTGTTCGTGCCATTATTGCCCATCGACCCCTTTAAAGCATTGCCCTCAACACGCCTGCTGTCATCCCCTCACGATGGTCGAGGGGCCATTTGTCATCCAGCATGGTCCCACCTGTCAATTCGACTGCGAAAATTTGCATCGCATCTCGCTCACTGCTGTCGTCATCAATAGGTCCCACCCGCACCAAACACTGTCCAATCCGGCATCTGCCATGCCTCTATTGCTTCCTTCTAACTTATCATCTGTATTTTGTACATCCCCCGTGGTCGCCGCCTTGCTGATGCACATCGTCCCCCACTCCTCTTTTCTTACTCGATTGTTCCACATACGCGTTATGCATCAGTATTCTCCACGATCTTCTCATTGTTTCAACGTTCCGGTCATCACATGCAACTCTTTCATCCCATCCATATAGAGCAGACTGACTTCCCTCGCGTCGTCTCTTCCTTACGCCGCATCACACTACATATTCCTTCCGCTTTCCCTCGTCATACGGCCTCTTTCCCAGTATTCAATTTGCATCATGCATACATTCAAACCGCAGTTGCGCTTCCTGCAATGGTGACTTGTAAGTATTCGGGGTAGGCTTTCCTTTCCATGATGGAATCATCTTGAATCGAGACGGGTTCCCATGACTCGCGTGGAGTGTGAATGCGTCTCTAAGTCCTCCATCTTTTTCCTCCGTGTCCTCCTAGACCTCTGCATAACGTATATTGATGACCCGGTTTCTGAAAGTTTCGTGATCCCGCATGCGCGGTTGCGTGTTATTTCCTGGCCGTCGGTGGTGTTCAGATAAGTTAAAACATTATCCACGTTTCTGAGTTTCTTCCGCATCGAGTTGGTCGTATGCTTGATTTGCTTTACAGGCCCGCTGACGACAGACGCCACTAATATACTGCATGTGGGTGATATTATTGATTCACGGAAAACGAACAGGCTCGAAAATCGGGATAAATTGTCCCCATTACTGTAGCCACATTTCGTCCACTGGTACTGCACTGGTACTTACGTGAATATCGTCAATATTTTAAAGGATTCTCTCCGAACTGGGTCACCAAGTGGCCATGTGCACGTGAGGATGAAGGTTGTCTTCGTATAAGGAGTGCACGCCCTCAACTTGACTCGAGTAGACTCCGACTGAGCTCATGAGTCTCTGGGTGCTTCACCCGCCTGTATGCACGTGATCCATTTCTCAAGCTCTTGCGGATCAGCCATATCGGGAAACCTTCCACCACATTCCATGGCGTTGCAGAATAAGCGCCAAACTCGGAAGCCGCAGAAAAACAAGCCCAAACAAAAAAATCGCACATAGCAAGCGTCTCACCGTCTTCTCTCTTTTCCAACTCCCTCCACGCAGCAGGCTCGAAGCCGCGATACTCGCCCCGTACAGAATGGCTTTGCTCGTTCATACTTGCGAGTGGGCTAAGGTCTGAGTATTCTTAATCCCCCTCGACAGGCTCTTGCTGGGCTCGAGCGTAACTGGCTCGAGTGGTGTACCAGAGATACGCTGCCTTTGCACACATTCCCTAGGATCCGTTGTCGGAGCGGGGAGGGTTATGCAGAAGGTGGCTTGGAATTCACCACGGGAATTGGGTGCGTCGTCAGTGCTTCTTCTCTGCTTCTCTACCGTTCGCTTTTCTGTCTTGTCGTCATATCGTCTCTCTATCGGCGTCTGTCTGTGCATATTTTGCATGGGGGTACGGGTGGCTCCGTACTTATTTGCGAGCTGTTGGGTTTGGGACATCAACGTTCGACTTGGAGGGGATGTTTATGGGTTCTTTAGGGATGTGGACCATCGTTGGTCCATGTCTCCTGGGTGTGCGATGCGCAAGCACTCGGTGCATCCGTCGGAACCCAGACTCATCTCACCTCCAAGTCTCCGTCGTTCCGACGACGTGTACACCGCTCTCATAGGGCGTGATACCGCTGTAAAAGCGGGACTCGAGATTCTCTCGAGATTGCCGTCGGCTTAACCACCGACGAGACCTATGCCGTAACTGGCCTGTTTGACCTTGCGCTTGCGAGGAACACACTTACATGCGAACACATGGCACCGGCTCCTCCGGGAGTAATACAACTGGAACCCTACCTCGGTCGAAAGACCACAGAACGTCTACATGGCACCGGTGTTGACGCGTAATTGCTCACACCACAAAACATCTACACGCATAGGAGTCGACGTTCATCGTCGGCACCCCTTGTCGCAATACCGCTTCGCTCTCGCGAGGTACCTGGTTGAACCACTTGCCGCCGCTCTGGCGACTACAGGAACACCTAACTCTGGTTGACGAGCTCAAGCCTACCAAGCTGGGATCGCAACACTGGACCACAAGCACTTGTCGCCTCACCGCGACTACGATTGTGATGACCTGGTCAACCAGCTTTCCGCTGCGAGCTTAGCCGGCTCGTCCATCCGTGGGGTTGACAACACGAACTGGCCCGGTCCCTGACGACCCTTCTGGCTCGCTTCTATTGATGCTATGAGGAGAGACGAGACGACACATTGGACAGAAATTAGTGGATGGTGGATTGGTTTGGAGAGGAATGCTATAGACGGTCGCATCCTTTAGTGCACTTCGCGGTGCGCCATTTCCCGTTGTGGATTGGCGTAACTCGATTCAGACTACTCCGGGGTCTGCTGCGACCTATCTTTCTTCGAGGGAGATGGTACCTCCTCGCGAGGTACTACACTTCCCTTGAATAATTTTTGGATATCCTTTTGCACGCTCTTTGTGAGATTGTGCTTCTCGTTTCGTGCGAGGTTCATGTATTTTTGCTCTCTTTGTGAGAGTGTGTATATTCGACTGTACGGTGCGTGTTAACAGCGTCTTTTCTTGTTGTATGTTGGAGCTCACATCGTTCTTTCCAGGTGAGTATCGCCCACGCGAATGCCTAACACGTCACTCGACACGCCATCCATTGCTCTTGTCTCTATACCTGTAATCTGCTCTGACTTCCTGTCTGTTGTTGCGCGTTGATGCACTATACACATCGTCACTACCATGTATACAGTAGTATTATGTTGCTTGTGGGGTCAACGGATTAACTGCTCCGTTCAAGTTTCGACGTAGTCTCCGGGCAACATCAATATTGGTAGCGGGAGAATTCGAAGATGGTGATGATGGTGATACAACTGAAGAGGCAAGCAAAGCGCTAGTAGAGATACGTATGAATCGGGATTAAGTACACTGTCAACTTCCTACTGCAAATTCTCAAAACAAGTCGTTCTGGAGGATAACGAGGCCCCGGTTCAATGAACGAAAACGAACGTATTGGGAATGGATGGTAACGGTGAGGATCAAGACGGTAGTCGTCAGCCCGAAGCGTCCCCCTTCTTCATATTCTCATCTGGTTCCTCGCCTTTCTTGTCTCCGGGTCCATTCGGCTGGTTCACGTTCGCATCCGTATTGACATTCTGCGTCATCGACGGCGTTCCCGACCGCGCTCCTTGGGCTGCGTCAAATGGATTCGGATTGGAAGCATGGTTAGTTGGCTGAACCGAGGAAGGAGGAGGGGCGTTCTGGTTCTCGACTGCGCTCGCTCTCCTAGACCTCGGGACCAACCTACCCGTCTCTGCAATCCTGAAACCCCTTTCAACACTCCCGCCTCGACTAGCAGATGAGCCTCTCCTTTGAGGCAGTTGGGGTGATGGTAACGTGGGATCGAATCCGTCTACCCATCCTCCGCCTGTACGACCGTTTGGGCTTTCGCTCAGTAAGAGATGGCGTCGACGAGGACTACTGCCAAGTGGACCTCCGGGGATACTTCCCCCTCCCTCCGCTCCGGATCCTGTACTGCCCACACTCCCTGTGATAGGGGAGAGTGAGACGTCCGCTTCTCTCCGAGGGATAGGCAAGGGTGCACTGGCTGGTTGAATTTGAGGAGAATCATCAACTGCCAAAGCACCTTCGCCGTAAGAAGACGAAAGGGAAGGAGGAGGGACAGATGGGTAAGTCAACTCATGGGGATTGGTCCCGTTCGCGAACGCCCCTCCCCCCAATGATACGCTTCCTGGAGTGGTGATGCTTGTAGCGGCGCTTGCCACACCGGCAGGTGGGGAAAATGGGAATGGGGAAGAAAGACTGGCGGAGGCGGATGAGGAAGATGGTGGAGTCGTTCCAGGGGTTGGGATGTTGCCGATGGGTCGACGGATTTGGGAGGGAGGACGAGGGATAGGGACGCGTGCTGATGCGGTGTGTGTGGAGGGAGAATGTGAAGGTGGAAGGTAGGGAGAGGTCGAAAGTGATGATGAGTTGGATTGGGCGTGTAAATGGATGGGTTGCGAGTAGGGATCTAAGGGGGACGCCAAACCTATGAGGTTATCCACTGGTAGCCCCAACTGCAACGGAAACTCTGGTTAGCATTGTGTGTTGTGGGGATGTAGTGGCATTGAGCGTACCCGTCGTCGATGTTCAATCAGTTCTTCCCGATATATCTCGTTCAGCCTTGTGATTCGGACGTAGTCCCGTTCGGTATCTACGAGTCTCCGTCGGAGCTGTTCGTTCTCCCGACGCATTGCTTCGAGCATAATCTCTGGCGTGGGCTCAACTGGGAGCAAAGGCCCTCTGTGGTCAACCGGGGAGACAGATCCGCTACCATTGACTTGACCCTGGCCCTGTTGTTGCTGCTGCTGTTGCTGCTGTGCCAACCGAAGGGCAGAGATCTCCCGAGAGAGTCGGTTGACAGTGTACTCGGACTCTGCCTCCAGCGCATTTTCCAACTCGATCTTTTCTTCGCGGAGCTAGACAAGGCAATCACCATCGCGTCAATCTGGGTGGAATGGCACAGTTGGGAGAGTAGTGAGATACATGGTATACACACCCTTTCGAGCTTGCGCGAGAGGATATTGATGATCCTCTCCTCTTCGGCTTCGTATGCGTTAATGAGGGATTCCTTGCTGCTTGAGCTCGTCGAGCTCAGTCTACGCAAAGGGGGTGAAATCGACATCGTGGTGGCGAGACAAGTGGTATGAGACAACGATGGGGTAACCAGGGGTTATATTTCAGACTCCAGAGAGTCACTGTGACGTCTCGCTAAGAGGTGATATATTCCGGATGAACGTTCAATGGCGATCGGTCGAGAACGGTCTGCCTCAGTTGCGATGACCTATGTTATGTTGTTATGTTCTCGTGATGTCTTTCCACATTCTGCGCTTACCTCCGTATGCCCTCCTTGAATCTTGAATTGGGAGAGAAAGACACGGGCAGGTCTGATGTTGAGTAAGCTATTTAGCTATAAACCCAGCTGAGCCTCTGACTCCTCGGTCGCCTGATCCTGCCAGAGGCATATATCGACTTCCGCATCCGAAGAGGATGATCGCCGGTGTCCGGGGTCCGGCATCATTCATTGTCGTAGCCATTTGGTACAACTTCACCTTCGTCCACAATGTCAACCCAAGGTAAAGTCCTTCATTTGGTCAATTTTAGCAGTACTAAACAGTTCACTCAGGCCAATCACAATATGCTGCTGCGGCTAGAGCACCTCTGATCAAATCACCGAGTATTCGCGTGCCACCATCTGTGAGGCAAGAACGACTTGGGTAATACTTTGGTATTGAACGCGCCATTGCAGGTAGAGAGACCGCAAGACATACACCCATTACCCGATTCTGTCACACCCTATGTAAACGTCATGTTATTGAATGCAGATCAATCGACTAACCGGCTTGGGACAGTTCGTGTATCCGTTCACCCTAGAACCGCATGTCCTTACCGTGGAGGCTTCGAGGAGGAGCACGCTAGCAGCTCATGCTGCGCGCAGAGAAGCTTACCTGAAAGCTCGCGAAGAAGAGAAGGAGCGCAGGAAACGAGAAGCACTGCGTCGCATCGCTCCTGGCTTCGAACCTCAGGCGGCTCCTTTAATACCTACCAAGAGGTACTCCGCAGAGATCACATCGTCTCCCCAGCCGATATCCTCTAATGGCTCAACTTCCCCTGGACAGAACCCAACACATAACAGAACGAGAAGCGTGATGGATGACCTGGTTGACCAGTTGGCGAAGATGGAATCTCAGGGATCCCAGTCTTCCAGCTGATCTGTGGACACAGCGTGTGGTGCGCGTGGTGGAACTCTGTCTGTACCAGTACCACCGTGTAGACTAATATGTAGCTGATATACTTATGGAATGAATGGCAGTGTCTTAGTCTTAGACATGGACAGTTCTGTGAACAGTGTGCGGCAGTTGGCAGTACTTGTCGATCTTTTATATAATCTCATTTCTTGTGATCTGTGATTTCCTGACTGGGCGCGGGACCCCGGCCACTGATGTGATGCAATGACTCAGAAGCGGCGATCGAGCTGAGATCCTTTGGGTGACAAGCAGATCATCTATAGAGGATGATCAAAACTTTGTATCCGAACTCGACGTACTCAACCCTTGACCTCTGACCTCCACCATCCCACGTCTCGCCACATCATGGCGAAAGGAAAGTCCTCAGCGTCATCCGGAACGCGCAAGAAACACGCTCGGAAGGCCGCCGCAGCCCGCGGCGAAGTCGACGAGATTGCGTTCCCCAAGGAGAAGAAACCCAAGAAGGAGAAGGGTTCGAAGAAGAGCAAGGAGCCTAGGAAGAAAGTATACATCCCTCCCACAAAGCCTGCCCCTGTCCAACCGGATCCGCTTGATACGCTTGGGATTGCTCAGAGAATCCCACCAGAGTTGCATGTGGTACTGAGGAGACTCGCGAAGAAGGACTCGACAACGAAGCGGAGAGCTCTTGAGGAATTGCAAGCGGATTGGGTGGAGAAGGCGCGTGAATCCGGTCCCGATAGCTCTGTTGTACAGGCTCTCGTAGAATCAATACCAGTCTGGGTGAGTGAGAAACCTCTTTCCAACGATTTGGCGGTCACCGAATGCGAATGCCTAGTTTCATCATTCCCCCTCCCTCTTTATTCACCCATCCCGACGTATCCGGCTACTTGCTGTTGGCCTACATGCGTCCCTCCTCGAATCGCCGAGCCTTATCCCTGAACAAATGTTATTCTTCCTACAAGAAGTTGCAGATCCGGACCAAGCTGAATACATATTGGGTACTTGGCGAATGGCTGCCAATGACATCGACCGACAAGTCTCCTCGTATGCTCGGCAGGCATGGGACAAATTTGTCAACGTGCAGATTTCAACTCCACCCGCTGATACATCCGTGGAACATACCGCCTCGGACGAGTCGTTGATTGAATCGGCGAAGAAGATGAAACTTTTGCTGGACGACGCATCGTTTACGCGGGTATCGACGTTCCTCCAACGGGTACTACTCGATCCGGGTGGTGTTTACTTGAACATTAATCCCCCGCAACCTGCCCCACCACCCCCGCCTCAGTCCAAGAAAGGTGGTAGCAAATCTGCCAGCAAAGCGGCGACGCCGGTGAGGAGGGATAGTGAGCAAGCCATCCGTGCCAAACCGGAAGAAGACGAAGAGAACGAGAGCGATCGCAAAGCCAGACTTCGTATCGGCGCGTTTGGTGCCGCAGAATGGGCGCTGTCGATCCATGCAACCGTCGTAACAGATTCAGAGAAGGCGAAGGAATACTTGGCTCTGTTTGATAATCCTGTTCTCTGGACTGCGTTGTATCATGGAAAACATGCTCCGTATTTACCTGAGATTGAAGCGTTTGGATGGAATCAACCGAATGTCCGGAAAGCTGCTTGGTCATTCTTGCAGGCACTCATTCGTATACGCAAAGGTGAGTTTGATTGTGTGCAAAATGTGGGTCTATTACTGAACATTGCGCTCACAGAATATCTTCGGAACCTTCTGCCCACGCTAAGCACTGCTGTTCTGCGCTCCGCTTGGGTTGAACCCGATTCTGGAGTGAGGAACGCTATGTGGCCTGCCCTCCTCATATTCTTGAAAGGTATAATGGGTTCGCTCTCATCGACATTCTTCCAAAGCTTACACCTGCGATAGAATTCCCTGATTCTTGGGAACTCGAGGCAACCCCTCACGCGGAAGAAGAGGACGAGGATGAGGAAGATAGCGACGATGACGAAGGGTCCCAGCACGAAGCCAAAACACAACGTACTCCGCACACTGCAACGCCAATCACCCAATCTCAAGCATACCAAGAATTCCTGCAATTCCTCGAACTGGGATGTTCCGGATCCCCTATACAAGGATACCCAGCTGTGCTCATCATATTATCTACTATCCCGCCTTCTGTACGTACCTCTGTCATAAGTATTCTATTACAATGTTCTGTTTTCGCCGACATTCTGTTGTTGCATTTTTTGCATAGATATTCGCCACGACTACACCATCGTTGCAAGTCCTAATCACGTCGTTCTGGGCCGCTGTAGATGGCCGTGCATTGAGTGGGCTAGATCGCGCGACGGCATCGGCCGCGTTCCTCTCTTCGTTGCTTGAATGTGTCATGTTCATGTTGAAGCGTTTGAGGGTGGAGCAATTTGCCAACGTGTTGGCTGAAGAGGAGGATCCCGCTGTTGTGGCGCGTTCGTTACTGAGCGACCAGGTTGGGAGGGTATGGGAAGAGGTTTCTTCTGGACAGTTGAAGGTTGAGGGAGAGATAATGGCGAAGGCGTTGGCGAGGACGTTGAAGGTTCTGGATGCTAACGACCAAGGTGATTTCCTGATCAGTATGCCTATACATCGCCAGTGCTAACCTGCAAACGTGTTTGCAGAACTTTTCGATGCTGCTTGGCAACGTATCTCGACTGCCGTTCAAGCCCAAGTAAAATGTACCGACGCCGCTTCGTCATCTCTTGTCCCAACGACTCTCAAGGTGTTCCAGCTAGAATTTGGGCAAGACTCACGTGCTGCCGAGGCCACAAAGGGGCTTGTCTCCGAAGTCGTGCAAACTGTTCTTGAACAGTTTGATAGTGTTCTGGGGGAAGAGAACGTCTCGTCCGAACCTGCACGCCTTGCTTCACTCATCTCTATCCTGAATGCGTTTGGCTCGGAGCTGTTTGGGGACGAGGAAATTGCGAAGGTGATTCCGACTCTGACGGTATACATGCTTGATATCCAATATTGATTCTAACAATCTCTCTAGGACATCGACCGCACAATGCTTCAGAATACATCTCGTATCCTCGATCTATCCCCTGGTCTTATCCTTGTATACCTCACGAATCGCAACTCGGAAGAGCAGATACAACAAGTGTGGCGCGCCGTCCTCCGAACAGTCTCGGCACATCCTACCCGTCTCGTCGAAACCTTATCTCCACTGCTCGATGCGGCCGAGAACGGAACGCTGCCATCGTACCTAGGCCCTTCCCGGGATGAACTTGACGGTGTCGTTTCGCAAATTCTGGCACATAATCTCACGAACGAGCAGAATACCAGACCGGCTGAAGTCGAGCTGGTTCGTAGGATCTTGAAGCTGCCTGGTAAGCCTTATAAATGCTGGTACTGGATGCGATGGTTGAAATGACTCTATATAGGGGTCTTCGTTTCCGCCGATAGCGTTCGAGGTCTGCTTTCGAGTATCGGCCGGACACTTTCGACTCAAATACAGAATATTCTCCATGATGAGGATATCCCTTTGGCACCCCTTGCTTATCCCGTCAACATACTCCAAGCTGCGCTTGACAGTCCGTCTGCGGAATTCCTCTCGTCGATGGCTGTTGTTGTTCTGCCAGATCTCTTCTTATTAGCATTCGTCGTTCCTGCCTTCCGTGGTCCCGGAGTGCCCCCTGCTCAGAAGGATGCAGCGGTGACGTTGTGGGAGGCCTGGTTCCAGAAGCTTTCGGAAGACGCGCGCAGAGATGTCGTGGCAGTTGTTGAAGATAATCTGCGAGACTTGCTGGCGGATCCTTGTGCTTCGATCGAGTGAGTTTTCTTTCTCGGTCGTTTCTCAAGCTCCTGACGACTGATGCATATGTCGCCTACAGCTCTACGACATTGCTCCCACTTATCCGTCACAGCGAGGATATCCTCGGTTCAGATCTGTTGAACAGCATATTCCCTCAGAAGAAAGCACTAGACGCCATGCTTGACGCACTCCCGAACGCACCCTTAGATTCAAGTTTGGCTGTACTCGATCCTCTCGTTCCGCTTTCAAACGAGGAAACCGACCAGCCGGTATCTTCTGTCCTGGACCGATGGGGATACTCGGCGTACGCCCGCATAGTCACTGCCCTTCTCTACTATCTCACGGAGGAGAGACAAACTGCCAAAGAGCACGCTTGGACGCTGAAGCATTTCATAGCTCTATCGTTATATGCAGACGAAGTGGTACAACTTCCTCATACGGCGGGAGCCGTGTTTGGGCAAGACGTGTCCCAAGGAGAGCTGCGGGAGTTGAGCTCGAGGATACAGCAATTGACGGCTTATGTGTTGTCTGCTGTCATTGACGAGCAGTGGTTGTTGTCTGTGACCGCTGCTATCTCGGAGGGCAAGACTCCATCGGATGCAATTGGTCAACTTCTACAGGAACTAATTAGGGATCCATTGGAAAGGGACTCCATCAATGATGCACGGATACTCCATACCATCTTACAACATGTCCTTGCGAGCGCCACCAAAGAACACGCTGATCAGCTACTACTTCTTGCTAGGAAGATTGAGGCAAAAGGTGAGTCTCGCTCCTCCACTTGATGACGCTCATAACCGGTTACTGGAACACCTTTGTAGCTCCCCGTGCTGCGTTGGCGATCGTCTACTCAATTACTAAATATGCACCCGAACCTCTGCGATTGGACAGGTATAGAAACGAACTAGCAGCTGCACTCCTCGGTATACCTCCGTCGAAAGCGAACGTTGAAGGACTCTGGGCTCTACGTCGTCTTGCGGCCGTTGCACCCGATCCCGATTCTGACATTGTGTTCCTGCCCACCCCGAGAGCAGTGAACGTGACGAAGGCATGTCAGCAATGGGTTACTTCGGATGAAGAGATAGAGGAACCTGTCGAGAGTGAGATGACTCAGGTTTTCACACATCTTGCTCCAATTTTGCAGAATGTCCCCGGAGCGCATTGGGATTTCATCTTTGATGTTATGGAAAATAACTTGGAGGTATGTACTTGTTACACAATGTGTATTGTTGCGCTCACAGTCAGATTAGAATTGCTCGTTTGACGAGTCTACATCACTACCCACGTTGGCTAGGACGTTACGACTGCTATTGACCGTACAAGACCTTGCTGCGACTAACAAATCATTGCGAGCTGTATGGCATGAAAGGCAGACGGCCGTTCTGACGTTGGTTCGTGACTTGGTGCAGACCAAGCCAGGTTCGTACTTCGAGACTTGACGATATTACTCCACACTGATTTCTTGTAGCCAATGTCATTTCATCCGGCCCTCTGTCCGTCTGCCGGGAATTGGCGATGACAGTGGTTCAGGACCTCCCGGCTTCTCTCATTGACCAGGATACCATCCAGAAGGTCGGTCCGTTTCGTATCTTGCTGAACTGTGATTTGATTGAGTCTGATGTCACTTTAGATGTGCCACCTTGTCATAGATTCCTCTCCGACTGTACAGACCATGGCATACAATATCCTCAAGGAGGCAGCTCACAAGCGAACAGAGTATCTTGTCGTCGAAGCTGCGGTCGAGACTGAGACTGAGATCAAGCCTGAACTGCCATTGGAGCTTATTGTTCTCTTACAACGTGGAATCCCACCTCTTGACGATGACCCTGACGATTCACCGGTAAGTGGAACATATTGATGTCACAGATGGCATTGTGGCCCTTATGCATATGCAGGTGGTATTTGGCAGTCTACTCTCGTGGATGCTCGTGTTTGATCTCTTCACAAACGCTGTACGTATACCATGGCTACAGGTATTGAGTGTCATGTTAACCGTTTCTGCAATAGTCATTGAAAGTCAAGTCGGGATATATCGAGCATTTGCGGAGCCTGGATCTCATCTCCCACCGCTTCCTCCCTGAAATTCTCACAATTCTGGGATTATACGGCGGGATGCCTACAGCATTCAAGCTAGACATATGGGCCGTGGATGAATTTTACTTGGAACGTAAGTCTCTATCGCGATGAAAGGTTTTCGTGCGCATCTGAGGAATTTTCAGTGTATGATGCCAACTCGCCCATCAGCCTTCGGCTACTCGCAGCTCACCTATATTATCGCGCCCTGATGGTCGTTCCTTCATTATTCAGAAGCTGGCTTCTGGATTGCAGAGACCGACAGTTATCAGCAGCGGTGACGACTTACACGTCCACATACTTCTCACCAACCCTCATTCGCTCCGAACTGGCCCAAGTGAAGAATCCAGATTTCGCGGCAGAACTGTCCGACGAGAACCTCAAGATCAAGGTGGCCAACGCAGTGAACGAGATTACTGCATCGTACACTGTGGATGAGTACCAGTTAGAGCTCAGGTTGAAGCTTCCGACGGATTGGCCGCTTCATTCCATCGAGGTGAAGGACACCAATCGCATCGGTGTAACCGAGGATCGGTGGCGTGCGTGGATTCTGGGTGTTCAGCAAATTCTGACCTTCAGAGTAAGTTAAGAGTTTTCACAATAGATGACGCCCCTTGACCCTCGATTTCAGAGTGGTAGCATTGTAGACGGTCTCAGCTTTTTCAAGAAGAACGTCACGTCTCACTTCGAAGGACAATCGGAGTGTGCCATCTGTTATTCGTAAGTTGCCCTGTATGCACAGTACTTCAATGAGGTCCTGACTGTGTTGCTATAGGGTTATCAGCGCCATGGACGGCAGCCTTCCAAAAAAGCCATGCAAGACCTGCAAGAACAAGTTCCACGCTGGATGTCTGTACAAGGTCGGTAATTGTCACCTAGTCGTTGAAAACGATGTCTCATCATATCTTGCAGTGGTTCAACACAAGCCATTCACCCACCTGTCCATTGTGTCGTTCAGAGATCATGTAGAATCAGCAATTGTTCAAGCACGTCGCGGACCTCACTGTAGCCACTCGCACTCTACTAACGTCTACATTACAAGCTACCATCTCTTGGTCAGATTATAATGGACTTCTGTACCGCAGATATCAGAGCAGAGTTTCAAATGTAGCGATATATCGATGCCAGCATTGTGATGAGAATCTAATTCATTTGTAGCTCTACCTCCCCGAGAAGAGTCGGGCTCCTGCGTTTCGATTGTTAGCTGACAACCTCGACTTTATCCGCGACCTCCTTGGCGTCGTCGAGTGTCGCAATGGCAAATTTGCGCAGAGCTGGAAGCTCGGAAGCGGGCTTGAAGATGGTGGAATGCTCGAATTTCTTGTCGCAGGTTTCGCGGAACCCGTCAGCTCGGGAAGAACCAATATCCTGCAAAAACGATAGTGCACGTTGTGCGGTCTGTATGCAGGCATATAGTCAGTACAGAGCTTTCATGATACTTGACAGCGCAAAACGTGGTACCTGTAGATCCAGCTTAACTTCAGGGTTGAACAATCCAGAGACAACACTGTCAACTTCCTCTTGCGGTACATTCCCCAATATCCTCAACACCTTCGCAGCGGCTAGGATGGCAGGGGCAGATGTCGAGTACTTCTGGAGATACTGAGAGTTGTACGTGTCGAGGGTGACGTTCGGAGCCACCAGTTTGTCCAGAGATTCAGACAAGACTGAACCGATGGGTTCAGGTGGCGGCTGAGGGAGAGATTGGACTGATGATGTTCGGAAAATTAGTTGTAGAAGTGGGCGAAGAGCGGGTAGATACGTACCTCTCTTCCGCAGATCGACCAACCGGATGTGCAGCTCTGGGTTCTCTGGGTCTAGTGAGTGTATGCGGTTCAGTGCCTTGACAGCCTGCAGGTATTTCTCTGCGAACATAAGTCAGCAACGCATGTATATTCAAGCGAAGAAGAACATAAATAAACAAGATATGGAAGTCGAACTCACGTCGCCTCACAGAGACATCGTATACCGCGATCCATATATCCACCTTATCCTCCGCACACGTCAAAAGCGGAACAAGGAACTCCCATGCGCGTTCGAGAGGATCTGTGCACTGGAGGAGTTTGGTGCCATCTGGATCGTCGTCCTTCGGAGGACCGGCATCGAGGCCTTTATCTTCAATATGTGCAGTCGCCGCGGCTGTGAGTGAATTGTTGGTCAATCAGTACTTAAGTGTGTAGAGGTGGTGGCCCTGTCAGCTGACCTTTTTTGGCCTCCTCGATAGCTTTCTGTGCTGCCTTCTTGGCCTTCTTTTTTGCTTCTTTCTTCTCCGCATCGGATTTACCTGTGGTGGGGGGTTTTGCAAGCGAAGGGTTGTCATGCAGGGCAACGTATATCTACAACAAAAGCGCATATTGGATTCGGGAGGGCGAAGAGAGGTATGGGTGAACAAACCTCGGAAGCACCGATAGCTGACTTGATATACGTAGGATGTGAGCGAAGATGGTCCTCCCAGTGGAGCATGCTGCCAAGGTGGTCAGTTATTCAATCGAGGTCACAATGATGGATGGAAGGGCATACTCCAAGTAGGCATTAATGGTAAACCGGCGAAGGGAGTACCCATGGAAGTCATACTGATCGTCTTCCCATTCATTGAAGATCTGTAAAAGCAAGACAGTTGAGAATAGAGCGAGATCTCGAGAAGTAAGCACTGACCTTCTGTACAGTATGGTACTTCTTCAGTGCCATACCAAGGTTGCCATTCCTCCTGAATGCAGCTGCGTCCTCAGAAACGAACAGAATAGACTGCATTTCCTCGAGGTCGGTTCCAGGGTTAGGCGCATCTTTCTATACATCGAGTAGAACTCCTATCAGCTTCACAGGCCTAAAATGACCGTAGTGAATATGGGATTGAGGGAAGATCTATACCTTGGTGAATAACCCCAACACTTCCTGCGCTTCCTCCTCTAACCCTGCCCTTAACCTATACTTCCCACACTTGGTATTCAAGAACCGATCCTGGAGATCCAACAATCTCGCATCGTCCACTGCACGAGCGGCTCCGTATGGGTCGCCTACTCTTTTCAGAACACGAGCTTTGAACGTATGCAGCTCCGGCAAAGTCGGCGTGTGTTCTAATGCAAGATCGAGGAGCCCAAGTGCCTTCTTGTGTTGACCAGTGAATGAGTAGTGCTGGGCCAGAAAGTAGAGCATCCAGAGATAAGTCGTTGGCGGTTCAGATCCCGAGGGTGGTGATGGGGGTGCGGGGGTAGATAGCCTCTCCCTGTGCGCCTCGACGATGGATTCAATTGCTTGCTGCTTGAACGAGTCCTTGTAGAGCGCCTTAACGTCCGTGAAAAGGGAGGGAATACCTTTCTCAAGGGCAGAGAAAATGTAGCGTTCAGCGAGTTGCTTGAATTCGTCACCTGTTGGCGAGAGGTGCTGTGAGCGACGACAGGATGATACGGCTGTTGCTCTGTTATTCACCAGTAGCTATGCTGAGCGCTAGCCGTTTGGGGGTCGAGGCGTGTGGGAGCTGCGTGGAGAAGTCTTGGAGGATGGCGAGGACTTTGCTCCGGTTTTCATCGGTGATGTTGTCTTTGCAAAGATCCAAATCAACTTTGTTGGTCGGGCGAGTGACAGGGAAGCAACAAACCCAGGTCGTAACCACGGTTGGAGAAATATCCTCGGTAGTATGCATGGTTATGAGGATTCTGGTGTATCAGGGCATGCCAAGTGTGTTCGGCATCATCGTGTGAGCCCTGTTTAGATAGTAACCGCGCTGCATATGATCATTAGTCGCGAAACTACAGAGGCGGAAATTGGAACAGACCTCTAAACTCCATGATGGCAGTACGGTCTATGATAGCTCTAGACTTTGCATTGACATCAAGCATGTTAAGAGCCTCCGAGAGTTCCCCCAGTTCCTCCAATACGCGAACATGGTACAATAGGACTTCCGAATGCTCCACGTCGTAATCTGGAACATTCTGCATATGCATGGGGCAATGTTCCAATTTGCCTTGATGGCGGGACACACCTTGAGTATAGATTCATAGTGATCCAAGGTCTTTTTGGCCTCGATCAGGTTTCCACTCAGGTGATATGCCACAGCGAGACCGATCCAGTTCTGTCTTTGGTTGGGGCGGAGTCGCAGGAGCGTGTGCCGCGTTTCTACGAGAGCGTCGTATAGTCGTAGTTGAGCTTGTAGGTGGGCGGAATCTCGTAGAATATTGAGGTTTTCCTGGTAATGCTCTATAGGTACCGCTCAAAAGTAAGCCTGCGTAGACATACCTTGTCGAACCTGAGGGCTTGAGTGTACGATTTTAACGCTTCATCGTATTTCTTCTGACCCTTTTGGATAAGACCGAAGACATGCCAGACAATATGCGAGGTCAAGTCAAACCGGATACCTTTCTTGACCAAATCAAGACCGTCTTCGCGACGACCAAGGTGTGTGAGAATGAGTCCCTTCATGCATAGTGTCTCTGACAGAGGCTGTCAGTACCACAAGTAAAACTTCGGTTGTAATCAATCACCTCCGTGCTCAGGGAATTTCTTCAGGATGGCGTCGGCCGTTTTGAGACCTTTCTTGAGCTGCTTTGTCTCGTAGAGGTTGAGCACCTCCTTGAAGAGCCCGCTCTCCTTAGAGGGAAGAGCCCTCTGTGGTGGTATACCTGCTGGGGGCATACCTGTTCAGACGATACGTCTTTGTTGGATGCAGACGACGATGTTTTCGATGCACAGACTCTTGCATAGTACTGTGCAGGGCATGTCATACATTATCTGCTGACCAAGCACCCTCCTACCATACCAGGAAGTCATGGACGGTATGCGTTACAGCTGTGACGGTCACGTGTTCGTGATGAATGCGTCGCGCGCGCGCAGGGTTTGCGGCCACAACCCTCCTCTTGCCTTCACCATCCTTGCGCGTCCTCCGCTACGACCCGGTTATGAACTGATATCTTACGCGATAACGTGCCTTTGATACTCTCTTGCGCCTACACAGTAAACATGGTCGCACAAACGCGAACAGGGGGAAACTCCCCGAGGAAGCTCAAGTTTCACGAGAAACTCATCGGCAAAGGCCTCACGACCGATGCTCTTCAGAAGAAGCTCAAGGCTCTTCACAGCGAACTGGCGGACATGGAACAAGATCACGTGGATGCACAATCTCTCAGCGCCGTTCGCAAGGAACTCATCAGCAACTCCATCCTTCTACACAAGGATCGAGGTGTGAAGGCATATGCGGCATGCTGCCTTGCTGATCTCCTCAGAATCTACGCCCCGGAGGCTCCGTATACTCAATCCGAACTGCGCGATATCTTCTCATTCTTCTTCCGGCAACTCACAACCGGACTTAAGGGTCCGGACTCTCCGTACTATAACGAATACTTCCACCTTCTTGAATCCCTCTCGACCGTAAAGAGCGTCGTCCTCGTATGTGACCTTCCAAATGCCGACGAACTCTTGGCAGAAATCTTTCGTGGCCTATTCTCGCTGGTCCGGCATGACCTCGCGAAGAAGATCGAGCTCTTCATGGCAGATATTCTCATAGCCCTGATTGACGAGTGTTCGAGTCTTCCCTCCGAAGTTCTGGAATGCATCATGGCTCAGTTCATGGACAAGAACGCAGTATGTGTCTCCTGAAACTGTCACACGACTCATTCCCAATACCCTTCTAGCGTTTGGACCAACCCGCCTTCAGGCTTGCAGTCACCGTGTGCAATGCGACAGCCGATAAACTCCAAAGGAATGTGTGCCAGTACTTCACGGATATCATCGTCACCCATTCCAACAACGAAGATTATGAAGAAGTTCAGAATGCACACGAATTGATCAAACGGCTGAACCGAGCATGTCCAGCGCTCCTGCACAACGTCGTCCCCCAACTGGAAGAGGAGTTGCGAGTCGAGAATACTCAGATACGAGTAATGGCAACACAAGTACTGGGGGAAATGTTCGCGGACAAGAGCGCTGCCGATTTCAAGTCGAAATATCAAAGTACTTGGAATCTCTGGTTACTTCGGAAGAACGACAAATCATCAGCTGTTAGATTGACTTTCGTGGAAGCGGCCAAGGGTGTTCTAGTGAATCACCCTGATCTACGAGAACCGATAGAAGGTGTGATTGTTTGATGCGCTTCTGACCGAGTCAGCTTGAATTAAAGCTCCCATGTTAGAGGCTCTCCGGATTAAACTGTTCGACCCCGACGACAGAATCCGCGCGGCGGTTTGCCAACTTTACACCCAACTAGACTTCGAGACCGCACTTCACCATGTTTCGGAACAGCAACTGCGTGCTGTCGCAGGCCGAGGACTGGATAAGAAGGTACGGGTGAGGTAAAGGGACCTTGGTGGTGACTTACTGATCATGCTTGCAGCGATCCGTTCAACTAGCAGCTATGAGCGCCGTGGCTCGGTTGTACAGCCTGGCGTACCCAGAAATGTACGTAGGCACCCATATATTCGCAACTCTTCGCGTCTGATATCGGGTATTCATCACTCTAGCGAGAACGGTGAACCTGCTGCGACACAACAGTTTGGCTGGATACCTCAAATACTATTGAACCATGCATCGGTGAATGCAGATGTCAAGTATGTTACTCATTCCAGCACAAGGTTCGCTTGAGGCTAACCATCCTGTCTCTCCAATCCATAAGGAGCGTAGTGGAACAAGTCATTGATGAATATATCTTGCCCCTGCCACAACTGAACTCCGCAGACGAGGTAGCATGGACTGACAAAGTGCTTCTAATCATGAAGTTCCTTGATGAGTCGTCTACAAATATTTTGTTGACTTTGTCGCACATCAAAGTCAAGTGAGTGAGCTCAGCTTCAATCTAGTGGAACAACTTTTCACAAGGAACTAGTCGACCAAGCATGTATGAGCGATTCTTAGAGTGCTGTATCAAGAACAATGTAAGTTTGTCGACCTCCTCTTGTAGAAATATATGCCTGATAGTGATAATATAGGGCGGTGTCATCGACGAGAATGAGGAAGCTACAGTTCAACAACTCAAGTTTACTATCAAGAAACTAGCAGGTGCGTCCCGCCGATACCGTACAACTCCCCCATCTCATTGCTTCTCTCTTGAACTAGCAACGTTCCCTGACCCTCACAAAGCCGCCGAGGACCTGGATGCATTTGCGAAGGCAAATGAGAACCGTCTCTACAAACTACTCAAGATATGTATGGACCCACAGACAGATCTGAAGACCCTGATAAAGACCACGGTATGTTCTCTTTTCTCACCGTGCACAGACGATGCGAAGCACAAACTGAGATATACAGCGAAAATTCATACTAACATGCCTTTCTGTTCCTTCTGGCTCTTCGTCATCGTTCCTAGAATGAATTCACCCGTCGGATCGAGCAATCACACGCCGCGCTGCTCCCCACGTTCTCGATCTTCCTTAGACGGTGTAGCCTACGGATCGTCAACCAGTCCTCAATTCCCACCCTCATCAAGCGCGTCCAAAAGAGCTCCATTGGGGGGTTAGGAGAGCCGCAGAATGGTGCTGTTACGACGCATTCGGTGCACAACGCGCAGACTTGGCTCACGTTCATATCGAAACATTATCCGGCCTTGTACAAGCTGCACGTGGGTGAGCTGGCTAAAGGCGTGGCGGACGAGAAGAATAGCAGGTTGGTCGAGGTAGCTTTGCAAGCTATGGCTGCTGTTTCAGGTTGGGATCCCAAGTTAGCTCCGGCTGACAAGTAAGTGATAACCATACCTAATTAACGACGGTTAATGGCGGCTTTTGCTGAATATGTTGTATCCCCAGAAAGACCATTGAGAGGCTAATGAAATACGCTCAAGAATCTAATCATCGACATGCGAAGTTTGCTGCGCGCGTCCTGACTTATACGAAGTACAGTGAGGGAGTATGCGTGGAACTTGTCGATGTTAGTTTCCTCCACTCCACAAGTCCCCTTATGCTTTTCACGCGATTCTAACCTGCTTTGAAATTTCTCTTAGCACATCACGCAGTCACTACCGGAAGCAGACCCAGATACCCGTGCGGCACATATAGCCGTCCTGGCTGAACTCGCATCCAAAGCACCCGCCGCGTTTGAGCAGAAGAGCGAAGTGATAATGGCGTTCCTGGTCAAGAAAGTATTGATGACGCCGATTGCTCTTGATTCCGTACGAAAGTTTTTCCCCGCTACAACGTTCGTCATTCTCATAAGCACATGTTTCGTTGGCTTGCAGGATGAGATGGATACAGAAGTTGAATGGGTCGAAGATGCCGATCTGTCTCCAGAACAGCGTGCAAAGATCCTTGCGTTAAAAACTTGTCGTCGTAGGTGTCTTGCTCACTGTGATGAAGAAAATGCCCTGGATTTGGCCAAACCTGTTCTGAGTATGTTCACGACACTGATACATACCTCTGGGTCCCTATCCGAGAAGGCAACCGATGAGTGAGTCCCAGCCTGAATTCCCAAGTTCATACAAAGCTATATGCAGCTGACTTCTTGTCTAGCATGCGGACAAAAGCTCGCCTCCGATGTCAAGCAGCTGTCTCCCTCCTTCACCTCGCTACCGTGCCCAAGTACGCACAAGTCATCAGCGCGCATTTCGTGGAACTAGCCATTCAGATTCAGGATTCGTGTTACCAAATCCGACTTATATTCGTACATAAGTTACTTGGCTTGCTGGGGGCACAGAAGCTACCGAGCAATTACTTCATCATACCTTTTGTTACCGTGCATGATCCTGAGGCGGATATCAGGAACAGGGCTACAGCTTTTATTCAACTGATGATTCGTTCAATGCCCAAGGGTGAGTTTCAAACCCTTCAAACTGCTCTTCGTCTTCATTTATGGATATCCAGCTGACTATGACATGCCTTGATAGCGGTGCGATTGTCGCACTTCGAGATGAACTTCATACGCTTCCTACATCTCCTCGCTCATCATCCCGATTTCAACACGACGCAGGAAGGTCTGATCGAGATTTCCAAGTAAGTTGAGCTCCCACCTCGCGTGTGCCACCCATGTGGACCATGCATGGCTGATCAGTCGGACAGATACGTTGACTTCTTCCTGGACCATGTCGCCACCGCCGACAACATCTCACTGCTCTACCACCTGGCGCTCAAACTCAAGACTGTCCGAGACGCTGAGTCTCACGCTTACAGTGAGGTACGTTCAGTAGAATGCAAGTTGATGTCTTCAAAGTCATGAAACTCTTGTTTCCACCAGAACCTGTACGCCGCCAGCGAGTTGGCGCAACATATGATCAAACAACGGGCGACTGTCCACCATTGGGCGCTAGAGAGTTATCCTGGCAAGGTGAAAATGCCAGGTGATATACTGAGGCCCTTGCCTAGCCCTGAGGCCGCTTCGCAGGTATGTGGCTTTCTTGCGCTGTCGTCGGCCGCGCCGCAGCGGTTATGCCTTGATGAGGATGGTTGATCGATACGCCACATAGGTTCTCAAGACGGTGTACCTTCCAGAAGATATGCTGGTTTATCTAGCAGAGAGGGCCAAGTCTGGCAAAAACACCACCGAAGCTAAGGTCATTGAGATGACTTTTTGATTAGAATGCCGCTTAGTAATGTTTCTCGAATGCAGGAAAAGTCGAAGGCGGAACGGAAAGCGCCTGCAAAGCGGAAGGCTGCACCAAAGCCCAACGGTAGCGCGAAGTAAGTGCCATGGAGACCCCTCTTGAATTCCGCCTAACGCTGGACATATTTCCACAGACGTCCTCGGAGGAAGAAGCGCAAGGCGGACGACTCAGAGGATGAGTCGCCGCCTTCTGATAGTGACGAGGAGGCAGGCAGTGATGAGGATGCTGGCCTGTCATCTGCGCCCGAGCATCCCGCATCTTCGGACATGGAAGATGAGCACCCTGAAACCGAAGAGAAAGAGGAACGGCTGGGGCGAGGAGCACGGACAAGAGCGAAGGTGAGCTTCGCCATTGTCATTCCTTGTGTTAAGTCTCTGACTTTGATCAACGTGCCATCCCCTTTAGGCTCGCATCAAGCAACAAGCGAAACGAACGAATAAAAAGCAGAAGGTGCCCTCGTCTGACGATTGAATTTGAAAGCTTTCAAGCTCAGTTAAACATCGATACGTACTTGTACCGGTGAAACGTCCTGTTGCCTTGGCTTTTTGACGCGCGTGCTTCTCTATCTCCATGTATTTCATATCGTTTTCGCTATCGTTGCTCTCTTTTCCTATAGCATCCTTTCTATTCTACTCCTCTGGCACATGTAACCTGATTATGATAACACGAATTACTCTCGTAGTCGCATCGCATCATTTATATCGTGTGGATGCTTCATCTCTGCAAATGAAATGGCGATGCGGGAATTGCGTTTTGGTTCGGTAAATGGGTTACCATAAGAGTTCATCCGCATATTCCAACTTGGCCAGTGCAGAACGTCGGTCCTGGAAGAAAATACTGTACAGCGGTACATGTGCTCTGAATAACCTTGCGCTTGGGACAACGACTTTGCTGCCTGCCGCATTCCAGCAGCGGTTTGCCCGAGATCTAGCTGCAACAGCAATAACGGCCGGCGATCGTACGTGCACCAAAAGTTTGTAGTCTGCAGGTCCTCTTCTTCACTTTGCTACGGTCACTGACCTCGACTGTCACAGGCTCTCCTCTCACTTCAAGTCTTCTATTCAAGTTACCTCACTACAATTTGGCCGCTAGAGTCTATAGCCACCGTTTGCTCGTTGCAGAATCTCGCTACTATTTACACCGAATCATAAGGAAGACTTCTGACACGTGGTGAGTGCCATCAGTCGGAACAAGAGCCTTCATGCACGAAAAACCACACTCATAGCGCTACATGCACTTCATATCTTTGGTGAACGGACAAAATGTAAACACTAAAAACACAATAGCCCAGGCCAGCATTGATCAAAGTTGTTGTAATTTGATCATTGCGCCCCTTCGGACAATTTGGGTCATCGCGCCGCTTGCCGACATCGTGGCACAGCAGCATACTTGGTCTTTCTTTGAAGTGAGTATCAGGTACATCCTGGCAGAACATTAGTGGCACAACTGACTTGCTCATTCACCATCATGTACACTGACAGTGCAATGAGGACTAGGCGGTGTTATGTTCGTATAGCCTCCCTTTTTTGCCTCTATGCGATCCCCTAATGCATGCATGCATTGTATTGCTCTACAGTGGTATGACGAAGAAGGGGAACCTCTGCGTCGCAAAGATGGTGCCTCAGGATGTTTGAAGTCGTTTTGCTCGTACGCACATCCTTGGGAAACTAAAGAATGGAAGGATGCCATATCCAGCGGGCCTCCTCCCGCTCCACTTCTCGCCTACGAGGATCGAAGACGGTTGTACAGTCGCCGTAGGTCGCCAGCTCGCGGTTCCCGGAGATCCAGATCACGTTCGCGTTCTCCAAGGCGTAACAGCTCCCCTCCCAGGCGGAGCCCTTCTCCATATTCAAGGCGTTCCCATTCTCCCCCGAGCCGGAGAGCTGGAGCTTATGCTCACCCCCTAAGGAGTAGATCACCCGACCATGATAGACGGAGGCGGTCAAGCAAAAGAGGCTCGTCTAGTAGAGAACGTGGGCGATTTCGTTCTCCATCTCGCCGCTATGGTAGATCTTCTTCGATTGCCTCGTCCCGGTCATCGAGGCCCAGCCCTAACCGTCTTGAAACACCGATGCCTCAGGTTGACGTCAAACAAGGACCACATCCGTCCGCGGCATCCCCCGTAGCTACAGTTGAGCCGACTGCACCAGATGCACGAGGATCATTACATGGGCTCGAGCCTGAAGACGCAACCGAAACTCGCCCTCCAAGCACGAACATAGGGACAGAAGAAGCAACTTCAATCCCGAGTGCAATATCAATATCCACAACCGGCCCATCTGTATCAAAGTCCGCGTTTGTTCTTCTTCAGCCATCTACAACTGACCCAGCCCCTTCTTTGTCGTCAAACTCTGCTGAATCTGCTCCTGGTTTAACGTTACCACCTAGTATTGTACAAAATCTTTCAAATCCCGACACCCTCATGGCTCTGCGACGTGCATATGAAATAGCGAAATCAAGGAAACAACCGGACCAATCTGCTTTCAGCAATGCTTCTGCCACAACGTCGATGTTGCCCACGCCGGTTACTGCCTCGTTGGGATCAATTCCTCCACCTAGCGCACTACCTCCCCCGCCTAGCGCGCCCCCACCCCCACGCCCACCGCCTGCTCCTCCTACATCTCAACAACCGGATGCTACAGCTTCGCCATCATGGACAGCCGTCATGTCAACGGCGGCGGATTTGGGGCAGGTTCCGTCTGCGCCTAAGGAACCTGCCGCCACACCCGTAAGCGAACCAGATGCCGTGAAAGACAGGCAATCTATAATAAACATACTCAAGTAAGCTATAGTTCCAACCTTGTCCGGGATGAGTTAACCAATCCATGTCAGGTTGGTTAGTGACACCTTGCGCGCCCGGGAGTCTGTAGAGGATCTGCAGAAAGGTGTGGAACAATCAAGGCGCCTGACTACCTTGACGTCCGACGAAAGCCACAGGAAGGTCTTGGAGGCTCAAAGCGTCAAGCTGGCGGATAAACGCTTCAGCAAACAGAGGGAGTTCGAGAGCAGCGTGCACCGACTACAGGAGTCCGGCGCTCTCAATGACCTTGTACGCCTCGCGGCGCGTGGAGGTTCGTCTTCTTCTGGTGTACCTGTGGGAGGCGATGGACCCGCACTGGCGTCAAAGAAGATAGTAACAGAGCTCCAGGCATCTGTGGCTGAAGTCAGAAGGGAAATTCGACAAATGCAAGAGACGCTCCAAGCGTTTAGCAGTCAGACAGAGGATTCTATCCCGCCTGCTCCAGTACATGTTGAAGATGAGGCGCAAGATACTAAACCCATTCCCGCTGAAGTTTCTCACTCTCGAGAGGGTATAAATGAAGGTGAGGATGAGGACAAGGAGGACAGCAACTACCCGAACTCGCCTCCTCCACAAATGGCGCACAGAGGCAAAGGCAAGGAACGAGCGGTCACATCGAGCACTACGCAGGCGTACGATGCCGACACGGAAGGACCGTCCGAAAGACCTAGTCTTGAGGACCGCCTCACTACCGTGGAGGGCTTCCGTAATGCCCTTGCGCAGCTCGAGCAGCAACTCCTTCATGCCGAGGAGACGGCTGCTGCTCAGCAAGACGGTCTGCGAGAGGAGCTTGCTGGCCATCTTGCGGCCCAATTCGACCAGCTCAAATTGGATGTCGCAACTGAGCAGGCACGCAGGTCGAGCGAAGTGCAGCAATTGCACGAAACTTCGGGTGGGAATAGGGAGATGCTTGGAACGGTGCAACGGATCCAAGGGGAGCTCCAGGAAGATATCGGTGAAGTGGTAGAGATGGCCAAGAGCATCACCGCGCAGAATGTCGAGGCGAAAGCAGAGATCAGCCGCCTTGAGCAGGAGAATGCTGCTCTCAGAGAGGAGAATCAAGCCTTGAAAGAGGGGTATCGGGCGGTGAGTCCTGAGAACGGTTACTAGCAGAATTTGTGGTACTGACTCTTGATTTAGAAGTTGGGGCAGCAGCAGGCCGAGATTGAAGTCTTGCGCAACCAGGCAGCTACAGCTGTAGCTGCTACTCGACAGCTCCTGGTGTCGCAGCGAGCCAACACCGGCCCCCCTGTCCCTCAGCCCCCTTCTGCCGAACAAATTGCGGAGCAGATCTTACCAGCTGTAGCGCAGTATGTCCAGGAGCATATTCAGCCCCAGCTGCGTGACATACAGACGCAATTGGAGGAGCTTGTCCGTGAACGGGATGTCAGATTACAGGATGCTCTCGTACCACACTTGACAGCGCTGAGGACGCTCATGGCGACCCTCTCTGCATTCGCAGATCGGGCCAAAGAGCGAGCTGACCTGGTGCAAGGTGGAAGACCTGCGCCGCAGCTCCCGCCATTCCATCAGCCGGGTCCTTCACACCAATAATCATCTTGTGGCATCCGCCATGGTACATATGATCAAACCTTCTCGCAGACCATTTCGGTGAATACAGTACTCTCCGCTTGCTTCGAGAATCTAGATGTACCGGGCTTTCTTCCAGTCTTTTATGTGACCCATCATGTACAGTATTTGACAGTTACCGTTCCCCTCGAATTAGAGATTGACTACGGCTATCACTTCACAACGTAAGATAACATCAGCAGTCGGGCCAGGCTGAGCGGCATTGAGGCTCATTGAGAGCCTTGCAGAATGAGATAGATTCGTTTCAGCGTTCACCATCGAGGCACCCCAAAGAAATACAGATTTTGCGTGGATGCATATGCAGCGATGTTATTGCATATTACATAAAAGAGGCATGAGTATACGAGCGACGTGAGACAACATAAAGGAGCAGGAAAGCAAGAGGCACAGACACAATCACTGTAGGGAGTTATTCAGTATGCGGTACGGGAGAATAGATGATTAACGTACGAATTGGAGTGCTGCTCCCTTTGTCTTCTTCTCACCACCAAGCTCGAAGCTAAAGAGTTTGTTAGTTGTCATTGCATATCTGAACTGAGCAGCGACTACGTACTGCTTGCAACGCTTGAGTGACAGCTGCATCTTGTACTTGCAGACAGTGCACTCTAGCCGGAGGACGACCTTCTTGGTTGTCTTCGCCTATATACACCCATATTTTATGAGTCCATTGATCCAATCGACCAACGATCTCCAAAACGGACCTTCTTGTGGAAGACGGGCTTGGTCTGACCACCATAACCGGATTGCTTGCGGTCGTAACGACGCTTTCCCTGTGCCGCCAACGAATCCTTGCCCTTCTTGTACTGCGTCACTTTGTGGGGACTAGAGAAGGTTTTCTCCCTCAACATCAACAAATTCAAGTAGAATCCACGAGGAACGTACGTGTGCTTCCTGCACTGCTTGCCCTTGCAGTCTAACCAAGGTCGATCACTGTCAATTGCCTCTCCGTTACTCCTACCAAGTCGCAATACTCACAGGTCCGTCGTGTCCTATGGCACAAAAATTCGGCCTTTCAGCAAGAGTTCACACAAGCATGATACAAGTACACGTACTTGGGGATGTTGACCATTTTGTCGGCGTTGGCGGGGGCGAGCTTGTCTTGAGGATGTGCGGTTTGGCGGTCAGTATACAGCTTACTGACTCTTCGGCCACAGCCGATTTGGCAAGCAGTTGTGCTAGTAAGGTTCAAAGTCCGACAGATCTCCGATCAGCCACCACCTGTTTGAACTTTGAAGCGCTGGCACCGATGTCCATTTGTGGAATCTCCTGTCGTTCAAAGTTACCGTTGGTGATGTCGTAAGGCCCATGGGTCATTGGAGTTCTCAGTCGGTTCTCTTCTTCTGAGAAGCAATCGTAGCAGTATGTTCTACACAATGCATGTAGAAACACTTCTACAGTATACGTAACATCAGTATGTACTTCTATACCGTAACTAATGCATTCTCGCAAGTCTAATTTCAACCTGATGGTCGACTAAGATCCCTCCCCATCGTTAAACGTTAATGGCCAGCCCTTCTAGAAAGCGTGATGTCTTCGTTTTCCTGGCGTTCCACGTCCGCCGTCCTGGCCGCCAATGCATGCGCATTGGCTTCGGAGACCTGGGACAACTCGATCGGTCCGTGGGCGTGAGGTTTCTCAAGAGGGATTTGCTGTTGTCCAACAAGACCAATTCCTCTTAGGCCGAAGATGGCGATGATAAGGCTGAGTATAACAGCGCCACAGCATGTCCAGCCAGCAGCACGGTATCCGGCCATGAGAACATTCGGGTCAGTAGCAAGGAGACTGGGATGGTGTTTGTTGTACGCCGAAGAAACCGAAGCAGATATACTGGACGTTATCGATAGACCAAGCGAAGTTCCCAACTATCATACGCTGATTAGTTCACATCGATTTCATGACTCCTTCGCCGGAACTCACCCTGGTTGCAACGCTGAAGATACTTCCCGCCAGCGCTTGAGACTTGCCATCAAAGCCCGAACAGACCTGCATGTTACCGACGGTATATGCAATGTCAAGCACCGGCAAAGTGATCATGATGAACAAACACATGGTCCAGTAGCTCGCATGCACGTCCATCAGCGCAAATAGGATGCAAGATACCTACACCATTGGAGGCTTATCAGTACAGCCAGTGAAAGAGCCAGTAACCCGGCACTTACTATGCAAGATAACAGGCCGAATACGACGAGCACTTGTCCGGGCACCTTTGCCACAAGGTACCCTGTTACCAGGTTTGTGACGAGACCCTATGCACGGAAATCGTGAGTATGCCTCCCAGACTCATCTTTTGGGCCGTACTCACAGCGATACCCATGGGGACAAGTCGCAGTGCAGTCTCCAAAGGACCCAAAAGCAAGACTTGCTGATAGAACAATGGAACATAATACGAAAGTGTGTTGAATCCCCACCACCCAAAGACAACCAAGAGAAATACAGGTCCCATCTTGGCGCCTGGTTGCGTCCACATACTCATGGGAAGCAACACAGATTTGGCTTGCTTCTCACGATGCAACTCCCACATAACGAAGAGAACAAGCAGAATGACAGAAGTACCGAAGAGCGAGGGAATAAATGGTGTTGCCCAACCGTGCGGAGCAGATGTCGACTCTCTGCGGTACCGGGCTGTCAGCTCGAGGACAGGTGATATCGACAATATCCCCTTATCAGCACTCACCCCAAGTCATATACCATGAGACCTAAGCCAGCCGTGCTCAGCACTGCACCAACCCAATCCAAACCTTTGTCATATCTTCTGGATTCATCGTCCTCGGGGAGAACAAACCAGCCTATGACACAGAGAAGGCATCCCAAACCAGCTTCGAGGGCAAAAATAGAACGCCACGAAGCCTTTGACTGTGCGAGAATACCGCCTAGGATCATACCTATGATGAAACCAATTGGTTGTCCAGCACCGAGGATAGCAAAAGCCTGGTTCTTGGCTTTGCCAGGTGGGAAGTACGATGAGATTATACTGATGCCTGTGGTGGGGATTAAGATATGACCTGTGAAATACTTTGACGGCGCACATACTCGCAGGGGTATTGGCAGCTTCGAGACATCGGTAAGTTGATCACGATATGGCCATGTGATACCGGTGACTTACCGGGACCTATTCCTATGAAACCGAGGAACAAGATGAATGTCCAGGAGTTGGGGGCGGCTGCCGCTGCAACACTCCTGTAGGACGAAGTGTCCATATGAGCAAATGGACAAATGTACCGACGTTGACAGACAGCATATCGTTCACACGTACCAGAGAGAAAGCCAGGCGGATCCCATTAAGAACATCTTCTTGCTACCTATGATATCGGCCAGTCTCCCACACAAGAGCAGGAGGCATCCATAGGACAGACTATATGACAGAGCAAGCGAAGCAAGATTGTTCAACCGCCAATTGAGTCGAGATCATGTGCGAATACCTACGCAAATACGTTTAAAGGCCATTGCAAATCCGATTGCTTGAAACTCAAGTCTTTACCGATGGTGGTAATCGCAACTGTCGTTGCACCAGTCAGGAAGATCTGCGAAATCGGCGTTAGTATGCAGCTAGTGCTAACTGAAATGCATTCCCGAGGGAATGTAACGAAACGCCACGCTGGGAACGTACGCTGAGAACAGTTACACCGCAGATCGTCGCCGTGATCAACCCATCTTTGAACTTCTGGTTCATGACCATGCCAACAAAGAAGCGCAACAAGAGCGGTCTAACAGGCGCAGTTTAGTGAGAATTCGCCTTGTACCCTTGGGTTCTGAGATGGTGGGAGACAAAAGAAGGGATGGAGACCGTCCAGCGCCGTAAGGTGTAATTTTGAGACACTTTTCGAACAGTTCGACCTCAGCCTGAGTCAATCCCGCCTACCCCTGACCCCGTGCCGCACCAGGATGATGCAAAATCCTGTATGACTGTGCCATTTCGATTTTCGATCCAATCGGTCCGGTAGGATCTAGAACGCCGGAAGGATCTCGCAATTGATGAAACCCATGTAGACTATGTAGCAGTAAGAGACGTTGTGAAGCTGGCGAGTTGGAGAGGGATGGACGTAGGATTGATACAAACAGTGAGTTGTCATAACCTGTCATAACGCGTTTATTGAGAGGTCAGAAGGTCAGCGGGAAGAAGGGTGGCAAACTTCTCACCGAAGGTGATGTTCGAACCTTGTGGGAGAGTTTCTTAATATAGGCAGACACTTCCGAAAATGGCAATCGCTTTAACGATCTCGTCCATGGCGACGCTACAGCCACCGCAGCACGGAGCGCGAAGGGCTCATTGAGAATGGAAGGTACCAACTTAAAATTTTGAAGAGAGCTTCTGTAGCTGACATAGTCGTCTCCTCGTCGTCTCAAGCAAAAATAAACTTATCTTCGATAAGAAGCCGATTTTGTATACTTGTGCCGTTCGAACGTCTTAAATCTCCCGTCCATTTATAACACTAGCAGTGGTGTTCCCTAACGTAGACTGACTTCCGAGGGTACCAAAGTTCGCGCCCGGTCCCGCATGAGCAGGGAATCTCCTTGTAGGCCGTTTTTCTTATCAATGGCAGCCTCGGCAAGCCTGGACGATCACGGCCAAATGGCTTATGATACTCCATGCATTGATATTTCCTATTTCCCTGCCATCCGAACTGATCCTGACCACGTAAGAAACGTTTCACCTAGCTGGCTCAAGGATCTTTATATCCAATTAAAGGCTCCAAGATATCGTGGAACAAGGCAAGGAATCGAGCCGATAGAGGGTCACTTGCTGCTCAGTATTGTTGACCGCCGATGATTTGATCAAGTTAACGAGGAACGTGGGACGCACGCTTTGTGGGCTCGAAGCAAAGTCGCTGTCGCCATCTGGAGACTCACTTACATGATTATATGCCAGCGCGTAGAAACATGAAGCATCAGTCAAATGAAAGTGCCCGTATGTTTTTCCTGCCACGCCGACCAGAAGGCCGGGTTATCAATGGATAATGTACGGGACGCACAAGGTACAGGAAGATGTAACAACCATAGAGAACTTGGAACAAACCTGTCTTGCCAAGGAATGCGGACCGTGGAGTAGCAGCTCTAACGCCTCTCGGGCTGCGCCCGAAGCAGTACTCAGCGTCGAGCGCAACAAAGTGCGCGCCGCTAATCTTGAGCGTATCTTTCCGCTGCTTTCTCCAGAGACCTGAAAGAGATTGCGCGCCATATTTTAGGTCAGGTACCTTTCCTGATCTGCCAGAGTAAAACAACATTATCGTAGCACAGCTTGTAGCTAGAAACCGGTCGATCTGGTTGTATGAGATATATGTAATTCGTTTCATGAGCAAGCATTGTCAATTGGATATACAGTAGTTGTGCTTACATGGCCGGTGCAAGGGCGAGATTACTACCTGACTACTTCCCGTTGCAAGGCAGGAAAGGTTGACAGTGTTGGTGGCTGAAAATTCAAATTTACATGTTTGAACTTTGTCAGGCGGAAGGTACTATCTGGCCTGAACATGCAAAGTGTATGGTTTCACTTGAATACCACCTTGACAGGGCGGGGTAAAGAAGAGAATTGGCCCGATGAGCAATGGAGCCCATGGTACTTGGTAGATATCGGCCGTTGATGGCCACCGCACTCTTTGGAGTTATTAGTGGAGTTCTGAGAATCGGAAGGAAAGTGGGACTCACACACTGACAGACCTTTGCGCGTTGATGTGTTCCCATAGCACGTACGTTACTGGACGCGGTGTCTTGCATGTTAAGAATTCTGTTCGACTAGCGGTCATGTATCGGAATCAGTATGTGGTAGACGACTTGTACAAATATGACGAAGCTGAACCAAGTTCAAGTTCCGCCGGTCGGGAAGAACTGTCAGTAATTGTCACTACAGCTGCACCCCGTATACCGTGCCGGGAAATAGAGTTTGGATAACCGCCGGAATGTGGGGTAGGCACTACTGGGAAACTAGATCGTCTTCTCTATCGCACATGAGCACGTTCAAGACTCACAGTGAGAGAGTTGTCAAGTTTGACTGAGCGGCGCTGGTCGTCGGAAAACGTTTTGAAGCAATGGCCAGATGTTTGTAAACATGTAATAAGCCATATCTAGTCGCCAAGGTTTGTTCGATCTTCGCATGCTGACAATGCTTTGTCGAACGAGATAGAACGTGTATATGCTCGACGCCCTTGACCTCGATCAGAAGGAAGACTTTGGATCCCTATGTGGGTGTGCAGTGAGAACGCCGAGCCGAAATGTGGTTTATCTTACTTCATGCTTCCATAGGGCGGGAGAACCGAGCTCAAGAAGGGTTCCTTACTATGTACAACGCCGATACCCTTATGGTTGATTCCATCAGTTTCGAACGTGAACTGACAGAAAGTATATAAATACTCTCACCAGTTGGGATTCTCATTCAAGGCATCAGCACAGACAAGGGGGATTGGGCGGACATACAACGTATGACGTACCAAAGAGCATGGCGACATCCAGCGTTGACCAGTGAAGGTACACAGGACGAGCACTTCAGAGTGTCCAGACCTAGCTACGAGGCTGATGGACCAATGAGAATAGATTTCTCCTCATTCCTACTGGGACTTCGCTGATAAACTTTTCCTCCGAGGCTCTCGGAGGGGTCAGGACTTCATGTGTTGCAGTCCTTTTGAGGCATTGATTCTATGATCTGGTATGATGTAGGACCCGAGGGGGGAGAACAAACCCGACTCTTCCGTCAAGAGTATGTGAACAAGAGCTGTTACGCAAGAGCGGGAATGATGGGTGTACAGGTAGCTTTGCTCGAAGAGATTGGCCAGAGGCCGACGAAAGCCCCCGATATGGCTGGAGTGGGAGAGATGCCCTGGCAAGATGTATCTGTATCTGTGAGATTGGGACATATTGATGATGAGTACAGACGTCCTACATGGATAGAATCTGGCTTACCATCCCAAGGATACGGAGATTGAGATTGGAGTGACGGGACACTGCAAACTCAATTGCCCCATTACTGGCCGGCCGCTTCCTGGAATGAAAGGACGGGCGCCTACCCCCAACTGCGGTACCTTAGGCGACGATAGACGCCCATTAGCATTGGAGAAATCCAAGTTCGCACGGGGAGAAGTGGTCTGATACTACTTATAACACCCCCCGCACGCCTTGCGAATCACCGTCCTTCCCTCACCGTCTTCACGAAGCAAGAGTGAGTGTCATTCTGTACCAGCCATCGAGTTGGTATAGACTGAGCGCTGACCCACAGCTAGTCCACCGCTACACGGGGGGTGAGACAGAGGCTTGTGCTAGCACAAGGTCTTCAACCTACAACCCATCCTCCCTCGAACAAAAGCCTGGAACGGAACTAGTGCCTCGTGCAGGAACACCAGAGCTCCCCCGTGCTAATCACACCGCGTCTCGTACCTCGTGTGTATTGACTTGACAAAAGTCTACCATCATGTCTACCGCTTCAGACAACTCGCAGCACAACTTCGACGAGATGTTCAAGGCTGAGCTGTCCTCGGACGCTGCCGCCTATGGCGACGGTCGCTCTGACCCCCTTGACATCTTGCTGCAAACAATCTCCAGCTCGGAATCCTCTTCAGATTCCTCCCCCGCCGACTCTCCTCCGGATTGGTCCCAGTTGTCCAACTGGGGACACCACGACAACAAGGTCGAGCTCAACCCCGAGTTCAACTTTTCCCTTCCCATGGAACTCGACTTCGACCCCAACATGGCGGTCGACCCTAGTGCTTTGCACTTCAACCCATCTATGTTCGCCCCTCACGCTCTGCCCGAGGTCTACCCCGTCAACTCCAGTGCGTTCACTGCCGGAGAGTTTGTCTCTGCTTCCATGTTCCCCTTCGAATCCCCGACGCCTACTAACACGAATTGGGCAAGTACCGGTCGGCGGCTCAGCGTCACATCTTCATCTTCCTCTTCTGGCGTTTCTCTCTCCCCGGTCATGTCCCATCAGTCTTCTGCCGTCACGAGCTCGGCTTCGAGTGATAGTGGCCACAGCGATGGTGGCAGCAGCCCGAGGAGCAATCCCATTGCGAGCGACCCTGCTTCGGAATTGGCCCAGCGCGTAAGACAAATGTCTGGCGTTACCCTTGCTGTCCCGGTCAGTGCACAGGTGCAGCAACTCGCTGCAGCAGGTGGACAGACTAAATTGCCCATTCCGCGCTTGCCTCGGCAAACTCCCCCCGTCCAACCGAAACGCGAAAGTCCAAAGCCTTCGCCAACCACCGAGTCTATCTCGATTCCATCTCCGTCTACAAGTCCATCACCGGAGCGATCTGAGCCTTCTACTTCGAGCACTCCGGAGCCGACGTCTTCGACTTCCCCGTCTAATAGCGCACCGCAGCCTCGGCCGAAGACCAGTCATACTACCATTGAGCGCCGGTATCGTACAAACCTGAATGCACGAATCACCGGTCTCAAGCAGGCTGTCCCTGCGTTGCGAGTACTGGAGGCCAAAGCGGGGGTACCTAACCCATACAACGATGTCGTTGACTCACGCGGCTTCGTCGATGGCGTGAAGGTTGCACGCAAGATGAGCAAGGCTAACATTCTTGGCAAAGCCACGGAGTACATTCGGTGTGTATCATTTGGGTACGCGCCAGTCAAGCAATTTGCTTACCATTCTCCTTCAGCGTCTTGAAAAAGCGCGAGGCGCGTCTAAAGCGCGAACAAGAAGGGCTCAAAGCCCTTGTCTCCGGGCTCGTTGGTGGCCCTGCCTTGCTCAAGGAATGGGAACGTGAATGGCGAGACAGGTTCGGCGGCGAGGAGAGGGACGAGGTTGAAGACGAGTCCCCCGCCGCCGGAAGCGATGACGAAGATGGCGATGGTGAAGACAGCGAGGGTGAACTTGATGAGGAAGGTAGGATTCGTAAGAAACCTAAGGTCGCCAAAGCTCCCAAGAAGTCAGCAAAGCCCACCACTGTGCCCGTGCCTACCGCTCCTGGCGCAGTACCTGAGAAGCGCAAGAGAGGCCGCCCACGCAAGAACCCTCTCCCGCCTACTCCCGCCGTGCCTGCCGCCTCGACACCTGTGTTCGAGCATCCTATTCAGCCCATGCCTGCGCCCTCCAGTCACGCTGCCCCTCCTCCGCCTATTGTGCCTACCGCTCCCACGGTGATTACACCGCAAGCGCCCGCTCAGCCCACCCAACAATATTTGTTGGCGGCCTTCGCGTTCTTCTCCGTATTCAATTCCCCCATCACATCTTCGTTCAAGTCTAATCCAGTTCACCATCATGCTCACCACGGCGTTGTTCTGACGAACAACCCAGTTGCTGCTCACCCACATCCCTCGCCCGTTGTTCATTCCTATGATGGATACACCACGAATGAGCTAATCCAAGCATTCCATCTCTTCGTTTCGACCCTTGTGCTGTTCTACATTGTAGTTCCTTGGGTATCGGGTGCCGTCTCGCAAGGCAAAGGTGCGGCCCTACTCTCCCGTGCAGTGTCCTACTTCTCCCGCCCACACTCCGAGGAGCAAGTCGAGGACAGTGACAGCGATGAACTGGTCCCTGCCGCCCCGGTGCCTACCTTCGCCACCCTTAAACCAGGAACGCCCAGTACAGCCGCCTTGAAGGCAGCGTTAGACCCTTCAAGACGCGGATCGCCTGATGAAGCTATCCAACTACGCAAATGTCTTGGTGTCTCGACTGGCTTTGTTGGAATGATGCAGGGTGTGATCAAAGCTGGCAGGACAGATCGAGGCATTGAATTGAACCAACTGGAGCAAAGGGCCTGGGTTCGTCTAGGCGAATTGGTCGCGTTTGACGGTAGGAGACTCTCCTTCGTAAGGAACGGAATTGTGTCTGATGCGATGTTCTGTTTGTCCTTTATAGGTACGACCTCCCGTTTAACGCGTCTGCAGACATACTGGTGCATGTCGTGCCACATCTCTACCTTCTCAGCGTCAACCACGGATCTCACTACCCTTGCACTCATCATTCGACCTGTCTCCCGTTCCAAGGCAGCAGCTCTCTGGGAGCAGGCTCGTCAACGAGTTGTCAGACCCTACGAGCACATCGTTCTGTCGAACATGACTGTCGATGACGCCGCTGAGTGGTTGGAGAAGTGGCGGTCTTGGCATGTAACCGAAAGGAAAGGTCGATGTGCTGCTTGTGAGAAGCGGACCCCCCTCGGCGTCCTCGCTGCTATCTTGATCCGGGAACGTCTTCGGAAGCACGCCGCGTCTATGTTCATTCGGACCGTCATCCCTCCTCGTCCAGAGGAGTGCGATAGCGATGACAGGGTTTACGACGCTGAGAAGGAGTACAAGGAAGAACAGGACCGGCGCGAAACTATCGAGGCTGGCCGTTCCATTGGGGGACGTACAGCGGAGCTCGCCATCTTGTTGGAGAGGATCTGGCAGACTGGGTTCTTCTCACATGAAGACATCTATCCTTACACCCGCCCAGCTCTTCGTCAGACTCCAGATGAGGATGTCGATTGTGAAGACGAACACGATCTCGCTAGCACCGACGAGGCTGAGATTCGTTCTCTCCTCAGTGCTACCTTGATCTACAGGCGAATCTTTCCCTCTTCCTTCCCCAACTGTGCGCCTTCCGTGACCGTCATCCTCTCGCCACCTCCTTCACCGTCGAGAAAGAACATTGCCTTGCACACCGCTCTTAGGACTGCTTTGGGCAATCCCGCGTTCGATGACCCTGCAGGCAGGCTGAGCGAGGACGTTAGCATGGCACTGGAAGATGCCAGGGACAGGGTAGTCGACATGCTTGTCGAGCTCGAACGTGCCGGACGACGGAACAGTGTGTACTGATCAAGAAAACACAAACATATGCATTGAACGCTAAACCATGCCCGCCATATCACATTCTGCTGGGATAGATCGATGGGGAGAAATTTATTTACATATTATATCTTTCTATGCTCCGTTTATTCACTTTTGAATGTCTATCTACTGCTCTCTCATCCTTACTGTTCTCCTTAACCCCTTGTATGACTTGCATTCCTGATACGTTATGGGTCTTCGGGACCGCTTCTTGGCTCTATGCCACTCTAGTCACGCATTGATTTACTGCCACCCTTCTCTGCTATTCCTTTTCTCCTCCCTGCGGGTAGTTGGCTGCCATCTATAGATGTACATTAGGACT
>JSYW01002813.1:0-21412 GCA_000787475.1 Lentinus polychrous
CACCGGGTCCCTGAATATTCTGATGCCATTCTGACTTCATTGTCAATGTTGCACTCAGCGCACTTCCAGTTCAGTCCTATCACCAATGGCTGATCCTGATTTTACAGTTCCTCCAACGATTCATGCACTGCATGAGAGGGCTTGGGGGAAAATGGGGCCCTGCTCTTCAGGCAAAATCTCTCTCAATGAAATATCCGAACCCATTGACGGCGAGGACGTAGTGATGTCCACCGAGCCTAGCGACAACAACGATGGCAACGACAATAACGACAACAACAACAACGCCGAGTTAGAATACACATTTCTCCGTCATATCAAGTGGCTCAACAAAGCATGTGGCGGAACTTCCGATGTCGCGGATGTCCTCGTCATCCGACGCGAGTACGACATTCTCTGGGACACCATCGAGCGCGGCTTTTTGGGTCATGCCGAAGCGGTGGTGATGATGGGCCAGCCTGGCATTGGTTCGTGAAATCGTGCTGTGTCCTCTTCCAGTGCTAATGTGCCTAGGCAAAACCATGTTCCTCCTTTACATGCTTCTCTACCGTCTCGAACGGAAGCTCCCTACCGCCATCCAGCTTGCAGGAGGCGAAGGAGGCTTCTACGTCGTCTTCAATGAGGATGGCGCAACCGCCTGGGAGCTCAATGTACGGAAAGACCTGGCCGGCTACTGGGCACTTGTGGATTCGAACGCTACCATCCTCATTCCGTGCACAGCTTTGCTGATATCAGACGCACGTATCATCCAAGCCTCATCGCCGCAACCCGAGAGATGGAAGGAGTGGTTGAAGCAAAAGCAGGGTGGTCATGTTGTTGCCCAATTGCCGACCCCGCTGGAGATCGGGGCTATCCTGTGAGTTGTCGGTATTCCTGCTCTGGAGCTACTTGCTCATAATCACCAGGAAGGAGGCAGGTCTGGAGTATGCTCACGCTCACCATTACATCAGTATGTGGGGACCATGTACTCGAACAATCCTCGAGATTGTCAAGAAAGAGCCCAAATCCCGTCGTCGTACTATTAGAAGCCTGACAGCAAAGGCTCAGACGGCGGCAAGGGCCATCGGCAATCAGCCCCTCTCATACTATCTCTATGGAGCAAAAGGACCGGACAGCACGGGCTTCACCATGTTCTTCATTCAGCCTTATCGAGAATGGGACACCGATGGGGATCTCATCGACTCCTCGGAATGCACTGCTTTCATTCCAACCCCTCATCTTGCCGACATCTTTCAGAATCACCGCCAGCAGCTTTCGAACGACAGAGTGCTGGAACTGTTTCAGTTATTCAGCACACATTCTATTACCAGGGATGACGCAGGCTGGTTGCTTGAGAAGCGCATGCATAGCCTCTTGTATCGCAACTCCACCCCTCTGACCATCTTCGATGGCGGCAGGGAGCAGACTATGACCCCGTCGCCTAGACTGCTCGCCGGCACACTGAATGCACTTGGCCGCGTTGAGAACTATGATTCGTTCTACTGGATTCCATTCATCGCAAAATTCCCGGGCATTGATGGCGTCCTTGCGGATGGAGAGAACATCTATGCCATACAAGCAACGATTGCCGCTGAACATGGGAGTCCTGAGAAGGGGCTTCGTCGTGTGTGGGAGGCTTTTGACAAGAAGGTTCGAGCGAAGCGCAAATGGCATGTTGTGGCGGTCACCGACAATAGGGAATTGGCTGATATGCATCGGGAAGAGTTTGCGAGTCAGGTGAAGACTCTTGGTAGGGAGAAAATCCAAGTACACGTCTGGGGCTGTGTCCTCCCATAACTGAAGTGCAGATTCAACAAACGTCGATGTGAATATAGTACTGGGGCAAGAATTTCTCAGTATGGCTTGCTGCATCGGCGAATTCTGGATTGGTGGACATGTGCATGTACAATATCGCGACTAATCGGTGCTACAAATTTTAGATTTGGTTCATTTATACTTGATGGCTGTGCCGACGTTCAGTAGCCTCATGTTATAGGCGCCTCTCTTGTTGACCTCGGATCCGAATCGGACTCAAGTCTGCAAGCATTTCCGGTTCCTCTCGATACACACGATCGCTAACAGTCCCTGATTCTACCGAAGGATTCTGACCTGAGAAGTCTGCATGGTGGCACGCTTTCTATGTCAGAGCCATTCAACACCGCGGCGAAGCGGTCGTTAACATCACCATTCTCAGGATCGGGAGAATGTCTCTCTGACGACCTCCCGACGACCGCCGTTGAGCAAGAAGCAAGGTCTCCCGATATCGATGAGTGGCATGCGCGCAATGGCTGACTGAAAAATCGTCTACTTCGTGACAAAAGCAGCTTCAAATTGGCTAGGCCTGTGTGCGTAAAACCTGCGCAGAAACAGTCCTGATGAAACGGTTGCTGTCGGGTCCGAGCCGCGCCTTAACAAACGTTGCTTCAAGTTCTTCAGCCAGGGCCCCGGGACCCAAGGTCACGTGTAATACAGTGTCCAGTCTCTGCGTCACCAGTAGGCATGAGGTTCATTTGAACCGGCTTGCTATGATCGGTCTTTCTCTCCTCTACCCTGAGTATTGATGACGGTTATGGCGTATTCGCCTATCGTCGTGGAAGGCGACACGGTACGGCGGGAACAATATACCAACTAAAGTTGGCTAAGGCAGATGTAAGTACGCGACAGGTAAGGTCAGATTGTGCATTTACTATGTGGGCAAGAATAGACCCTTCAAATACAAGTCCCAAAATATCTCGTAGAAGGTGGTCGCATGCAGACAGCGTAACGTTATAAATAACCTCTGTACCCGTATAATTGCATGCTGATAAGACAGGCGACAGGCCACCACTCATACATACATTCCTGCCACCTCATGACCCAGATACAAGAATACTTGCTCCTCCGCGAGCTTCTCTCTCGTTCCTGTGCATACGCGATACCCAGGTTGGGGAGATCGATGTCCCTGACCCCTCAGTCCAACGCTGCAGACGAACGGAGCGAAGGCCGCCGGCGTGAAGGTGAGTATGGTCTGTACGAAGATCACTATTGCCACATTCTGTCCTATCTATGGGTATTTATGGTGACTTCTTCCGTAGTTCTCAGATGAGCCATATGCTTCACCGTACTCGCACCCAATGCCCAGATATAGCACGTTCTATAAAGTCTGTGAGTACCAAAATCTCACTGAGAAGCTTGCGTGGGCGTATCTCACTCCAAAACCCTACGCAGAGACGTTTGCGAGTACCCCATAGTGTGCGACTCACCTATACGAAGATGGGACCGTTCACCTCTATCACTGCCCTCCTTCTGTCGCTCTTCGCCATCTTCGTCCATGGCGCAGAAAGGTTGCCTCCACCACTCCCACGTTCCAGCGATGCGGTATGCTTCGCAGACGACGCTTGGCCCACTGGGCCGGGAAACAAACTGATACCTCAAGCACCTTCTGTCGAACTTCAGGAGATACTCTCCCAGATCGACACGACGCGTATCGAAGCGATCATTAATAAACTCGTCTCGTTCGGTACGCGACATACGTTATCCAGTCAAACGGACCCCAAGCGCGGGATCGGTGCTGCGAGGGATTGGATCGCGTCCCAGATGAGGGGCTTTGCAGCAGCCGCTCCGCGGGGTACGAACGTGACCGTGACCGTCCCGAGCTATATCCAAGGTCCTGATAGTGAAATTCCCACTTCCGTCAATATCAGTAACATCGTTCTTACCATCCAAGGGACCGAAAAGTCCAATAGGGTGTACATCATCACCGGCCACTACGACTCTCGAGTGACGGATGTCCTGAATTCCGTCGATGATGCTCCCGGTGCGGATGATGATGGATCAGGTGTAGCGGTGGCGATGGAGCTTGCTCGAATCATGTCGAAGAGGGCACCGCCGAAGGCGACTATCATGCTCGGTGCGGTCGCAGGGGAAGAACAAGGGTTATACGGGTCGACCTTCTTCGCCAAGACGATGGCCGATGCTGGCGCGGATGTGCAAGGAATGTTCACCAACGATATTGTTGGGAGCTCCAAGGCAGATGATGGGGTCATCGATGCCAACAGCATTCGGTTATTCGCTCAGGGTATTCCCTCCACCGAGGGCGCGTCCCAGATTGCTACTCGGGTGTCGATTGGTGGAGAGAATGACTCGCCGGCGAGACAGCTTGCCCGGTTTACTCACGAGGTGGCGTCGAACTCGGTGACCAATATGACGGGTACGTGTTGCTCTTCATCTCTCGAGATTTGGACTGTATGTTCACAAGGATTATTGTCCAGTTCGTGTCATATACCGCCTGGACAGGTTCCTCCGCGGTGGCGACCATAGACCTTTCCTCGAACGCGGCTTCGCAGCAGCCCGCTTCACCGAGCCGAACGAAAATTTCGCGCACCAACACCAAGATGTCCGAGTCGACAGCACTGGAAAGCAATTCGGTGACCTACCTGAATTCTGCGACTTTGACTTCATCACGCGCGTTGCGAAAGTCAATGGGGCGGCACTTTGGTCGCTGGCGCAGGCTCCGGGAACCCCGAAGAACGTCACGATGGATACGAGCGTGTTGACGAATAATAGCACCTTCTTCTGGGAGGCGGATACGACGGGCGAGGTTGCGGGATACGAAGTGCTTTGGCGAGAGACGGATGCGCCGTTCTGGGAGAATGTGATCCCGGTTGGGTTGGTGAGCACTGTCACAGTGAATTTGTCGAAGGATAATGTGGTGTTTGGGATTAGAGCCGTTGGGAAGAATGGGTATCGCAGTCCGGCTACGTTTCCTTTCCCCAAGTAGAAGGGGTGTACCGAAAGAGGTTTGAGGTAGCATTACGGGAAAGCAGGAGACCTGTACTAGTGCTTTCAACTATAGTCGTCCATAACCGGCATGCATGACTCACTGGAAGCCTCAACATGATAGCCCTGCAAAGTGCTACACTGTCTATCAGAGTTCGATCCTGTACACATTCGTCCCTATCAAGTAACCGACAGTACGCAGCGCAGCTGTTCGTTGCAATACCTAGGTATCATTCACTGGTCCCAACGAGCCCGCGTGACATACCAGAGTCTTGGTGGACTTGACGAATGTGGTGGAATGAGAAACGAGAAACTGGACGTTCATCACTTCGATCGGGAATTGAATGTCTGTTTGAACCTGAATATCTTGAATCGCCCCCAGCCAGCCCCTATTTCTCTGCCTCTTAGTAGCTAGGACCCTTCACTCACAGGCTTCGCACTGCTCTTTCGAGTCGGATAGGGTGTTCCTACTACTTTCGGGCTTATACTCTACATCACGCCAGGTACAGGATATCTGCACTTTTTGGCTAATGTCAAGAGTTGAGTCAAAGGGGTATGTGAAAAGCAGTAGAGAGTGTGGATAGTTGAGCTAGTTAAAAGAGTGTGTTTGAACCGTAGTGTAGCGCAGTAGCAAGTTTACCTTGCCAGCGCACGAAGCCTTCAGTAGGCTGAGTGTACAGTCTATGTCCTATACCCAGCGGTGCTGAATGGTGAACGTGAAAAAATTGTAAAGCTGTTCCTATTACCGGTGTCGTTATACCTCAATCACTCATAAGCTACGTGAAACCCTGTTATATAGGACCAGTAGATAGTGACAAGGTGTACGACGGTGTGGTAAGAAGGTAAGAAGTCTCCCGTTACCTACTGCTACGCTACGTCTTACGTTGACTTCCGTTACTTACAGGGCTTATCAAGCATATAAGTGTGCTCCAGTGCCCGGGGAATTTCCTGATGTTCTTCACATACCATCCTCGCCGTCTATCATGATAACCCTTCATGTTGTACCGTATTTTGTCCGTGGATTGGCAAATCCAACGCAGGAGCAATCATATCATCGTGTACCCTTGGTATTATTTTTGATTTGAATTATTACTAGCCATGCACTTTTGACCCCAGTCGAACACTTTATCCAAACGATCAATTCAGACTTTCAATAAGTTACATGGTTGGGGAAGCAGAGGGCGTAACACGATGGCAAGGCAACGACTATTGAAACAGAACAGAAGACAAGGGTAGCAGGGAGATAAGGTATGGAGGTTTCACGAGGAGGATGATATGGAGAGGACGTGAGGAGATGTCAATCATGACGCCGTGAGGTGAGGTACAGTCATCCAGACAGCTTATGTTACGTGTCCATCGTCATACATTGGCCTCAAGAGGAAAGTCTGGGTCTACTCGGTGCTTGATGGAAAAGTGATGTTCGTTCCCTAGCCCCTTCCACTGCGCGGCAGTGAATTCACTTTCCTCATGAGATCGTTGTACGACATCGACTCTGGGGAGAGTGAACCCTAGCTCGCGCAAAATTCGCAGGGATGAGGCAGTCCGATCGAACGTACTAGGATTCGAACGGAACCCAGACAACGAGACAGAAGTGAGTTGAGCTGGATAGCCCATCGTTCCCGCAACGCCAAGCAGCGACAGATTCTGGAAAAACGTGGCGAAATCCACATGACCCACCGACTCGGGCTGGATCATTGGTCCCGGCTCTGGGTAGTATTCGAGGTGGATGCTCCGAATTTCGCTCATTGATGACAGCATCGAGAGCCAGGGCACCGGGGTCAAGCTGGATTGACCAGCTTGCCGGATAATGAGCGTCTTGAACGTGTCCTGCCCAAATGCTGAGAAGACAGAGCCGATGTACTGGTGAACGAGGGCCGGTTCGATGCTTTCCCATGATATGCAAATAGGCGTGGCAGTCACGGGTATGATTTCTCTTGGGAGAAGTCGAAAGTGTAGTTCATTAATGTAACCGCTAGAGATCGTTGTGACCTCCAGCGTCTCCAGGCTGTCTTTGGCTGGGTGAAGAGCCAGCATGTGGGGGGAGGCGATCTGATGCGTCGGAAGCCTCAGGTGAATTGATACATCTGAGGAAAGAGCGAGATGGGGTATGACCCGCAAGGTGGTTGAGTTGAAGAATTCCATCCTCTGTATAGAACGGGCATTCACTTGAGACTTCCTGTTGGGTAGGAGGATGGAACCAAGGCATCCTAACGCGACTTCCCGGAGGCAGGAGCAATCGTCCACCAGATTCAAGAATTCGTCTGTGAGGAAGCAGTGGTCACGGTCAATATACGCTACCTCCAATCCAAGCGACAAGGACTGTAGACGGGGGAGATTGCCTCGGGATACATACCGAAGTCGAACGTTGTGCAGATCAACCTCCTTGACTCCCCAGATCTGTCCATTGGCATGGTGGAATTCGAAATCCAGGACCGGAGGGTAACCATCAAGAAGGTTGCTCATGCAATCTACCTCCAACTTCAGGACCTCCAGAGCGGGCAGTGAAGCAGGGAAATATTGGAACACCCTCTGCATTACTCTCTGTGAAGCCATAATATCCAAAGATCTTAGCTGCTGCAACGCCTCGCTGCGGAGTTGTCGAATTCCCCGGGGAAGCAAATCTGCACCGTAAGCCCTGTAGCTCGGAATCAGGACGAGCGATGCGTCCACAGGGTGTATTTGCGACCGTTCAGCGAACGCTACTGCACACGCTACATGGGGTGTTTCGACGGTGGTCCAGAGGAGTGGCGCGCTGAGGACAAGAGCCCTGAGGTGTTGGCAAATGTGGCTCACTGCAATCAGTTCAGCCGAGCCATACTCGCGAAGGAATTCGACGATCATGATGATGAGCTCGTCTGGGAGCTCGAGGAGGTGACTCCGAGGTTTGCTCTCGCGACGACTGCTGGGATTACGGCTAAGACGTGTTGTTGGAGAATGTGGGATGCTCGTCGACAAGGAAACCGGATGGTTCTCCATCTCCTCTTGATGGGGAATGTATGGTAAAGTACCTGTTTTGAGTCGCTTGCATTGTGGCTGATCCTCGCTGTCGGAATGTCTTGACACGCTGTCTGTAGCAGAAAAGCTTGACGACCGAGGACGTTTCGCCGAGCCCGAGGGATGGGCGTTGTGTGGAGAGGGAGTCGCAGGGCTTTGGGACATTATTGAAGGCAGGAAGATTTGGCGACAATAGAGGTGGAGCAATGGGTTTGGCTTCTATTGGCGTACAGAGACACTGAGTATAATGAACATGAGTCCTTGAGACATTTGACCCTGGTGCGATGCCAAACTGAAAGAAATACTGACCTCGTTATACGACAGAGGGAGGTGGTTGGAATGGTTAGAGTTGGAGTTGGGACTGAGCCGCGCGAATGAGTACTGGACGGTTTCCAAGGCCATCTCGTGACTTGTTGAATTGCAACTCAGCCGTGGGTAAGCAGAGAACGCGATGAGGGGCTCTCCGTTGTTGGCTTTGTCTGCGCCGTTGGGCGCCCTCCGAGATCTATTGTTCCGTTCGGCTGAATTGCGGAGGTTCAACCCACCAGTAGTTCTGCAGTAGAGCCTAAATGTATCGTTACTCTAGTAGATCTTCCTGGAGGGTCGCATAGCGAATACAAGAGCCTGGACCTGAAACTATGCCATCTCACGACACGACGTCTTGCGAGGAGTTGGGTAATGTCGATGACGTTGAGTTCGGAGGCAGCTGCACTTGATTCAAAGCTGCATGTATGTCTTGTTCGCGCTGTGGATAGCGGGTGGCTCGACGCAAATCGGCCCAAGTGACAGTACCTCCGGAAGCTGTACGTTCTCGTTCGTCAGCAACTGTACAATCCGCACTTTTTAAGGCGAGCTGACCGTTTATAGCGTTTGTGCACGCCATGTGCGCACCACGAACGCGTCCTTCTCAACTGGATACACTTGTTCTTTCGTTTGGATATACCGCGAGGTCCGTTCTTTCCGGCCAACAAAATGGTTGTCTGGGTACTCAGCGTGTAATTGCACGAGTGCACCTACTCGCGCTGCTGAGCTCCAGTGAGCTCCATGGCCTTTCTCTGAGCTACTTCTCGCACGATCTCCTAGATTCAAGACAAACTGACCGGTGGATGATAGACCCTGCTCAACGTCCAGCTCCGTGATGATACTCTATTATGACTGGATAGGGTATCGGCGGACTACATCTGGGCATTCCTCGGAGTGAGTACGACGATCATCACACACGGAACACATACTGACGCTACATAGAACCACTGTACCCAATGACATGTCTCTGTTCTCCGTGTCCCTTCACTGATCGGTGGCAAAGAAGCATAGAACATGTCCCGTTAGGGACAGAGTCTCGCTCTCAGCATGATTCGTTGCGAGCTGCTGCCAGTAACGCTTGGCTCTACCGGGATTCCGAAACAATGTGCCCCAGTATACACTGAGCTTGGATTTAGGATGCGATAGTTACCATGGAGAGACGCTTTAAGGTGTGCCTCAATATAGTTTAGCTGGAGTCACTGGGGTACCAGATGACATTCTGAACGTTCAAGCTGTGTGCTGACTCCCTCATGCTTCTAGCTCTTGACGCAAATGTCAGTATTCATAGGCATGACAAGACAGCAAGACGACAAACCAAGCACAAAAGCTAACCATTCGTCACACTCCGCCGCCCTTCGAGTGAGTATGATCCTTTGCACGCTTTCCGAGGCGATCTAGGGGATTTGCATAGGCCTGCGATTCTCAATGCAAACAAAGGGCAGGCTCAGCACCCGGTGGCTTTCTGAAGATGCTGCACAGTGACAGAAGTACTATACGATTTAAACCGACATCATCGTCAGAGGCTCACTGTACTCCCGACGCCCGACACATCGATGTCGGCGCCCCGACATTGTCCTCATCGATACACAAGCACAAATAACATACAACAACCGATGGAGAACTCGGCGCTCGCGCTCACCAACTCGCGACTCGCGATGGCTTCGCTAAGTAAGTACTGCTTGCTACGACCTACGTTTGTCCATGTGTTCGCATATCTCCCCGGAGCTTGTCAACGAACTATCTTGTCACCTCAAATTCCTGGGCGATGATGATGTCCTCAACTCTGGTCTCTCGACAAGAACCATCTCGCTACGCGAGTCTCACTTCCCAACGATCTCAACGAGCAGTTTCTACAGCGTATGAATCTCATTTTCCCGAGCGAAATGGCGTTACCAAGACTCCTTTTGAAGACACATATCATCTCTGATACTCATGCAGCAGGTCCAGATTGTACGTCTTGTCGTGCATACGGTGTCGTCAGCCCTACTCAGCCATAGTTGGGAACCTCTGGTCTGACGTGGAGCGGCGGCTGGTTGCACCCTCTCGAGGGAGCTTGATGCACTTTCGAGTGTTTGGGCTGTGTTGAGTCTCGTTTGAGCCGCCGGACCTTGTTCGGATATTGTGCATGCACACTGTGGCTCTCGGACGATTCTTCCCCTCTTCAAATTCCCTTCTGCTGACCAATCCCCGCGTCGGAGACAGGTTCGACTCATCGGGGAGACCCAGATGGGCAGCGGTGTGTGGGTTCGATCTCCTTATATACTTCCCTCTATCTTCTCCTCTCTCTCAGTTTCGGTATCAGGTTCCTTCCTTTTCTTCTCATACAATACTATACTACGTAGAGTAGACTGTCCAGGTCCGATCCCTGGTGGCATGGTAGCTTTCCCCACCCTGCAAGTTTTTCCCACTGGGCTTTTTATCGCGGACGGTGGGGTTTTGACGCACCCATGCTTATTGTGGCTACTTTGCAGTATGTATTTTGTATCATTTTGTATCGTTACTTTGTAGCTTGGAGTTTTACCTATTTTCCTCGATCCATGCTTCGTCTTCCATGTGCCTCGAAATCGCATGCCTCTTAATGCTCAACTAAACGTCGAACGTCGAACTTTCTTGGTTGGACCTTTCGTGTTGCTTATACGGCTGGGTATATCATTTTCATTTTGTGATTTCCAAGGACACAATAGCCCATGATACTTCTGTGAACACGACATAGAAGACCTGAGATGAGCATCATGAGAAAATGAAGAAACGAAACGAAGACAATATCGGGACGAGAAACAAAACGAAACCGAGGTGAATAACCAAACGATTGTAGTGATGACGAAGGAAGGAGGGGATAGGGTAATAGTCTAATGCAGATATAAGCATATCACCCAGGGGATATTGACGAAGAAGAGAAATCGGAGCTTGAACAGAACTGGTACACATCTCATGAGCGACTATTTGGAAGAAGTGAGTAGCGAAGGGGCCTCGGGAAGGTCATGTCAAGCAGGGGCGATCGCGCAGCACCGTTGCTGCCAGTCATCTCGCATAGGTCCATAGCATGAACTGTAGCCTAGAGGAACTAGCTGAACACAGCAAGCTGGACCAACAGTCGAACAAGGGAAATAGGGGAACATTGGCAAATCCGTGATGCTGAACGGCGAGGTGAGGTTAGTAGTCGTGGTTGGGTATAGGCTACATACTGTTTGTCATACGAGCACCGAGTGATGCGAAAGGCCAGCGAGTACATCTCGTCGGAGTTTGATTGCCTGAACGGTGACGGAACGTTAGCCCACAGACGTGCTCACGACGGACACGGGAGCACTCGCCGAGTCATCGATGTATCCATGCATGCCAGCTTGATACAAGCGTTCCGACGATGCAGATTCCGAAGAGCAGAGACTGGTAGATTTACAGGAACGCCAGAACGAGACCGAGTGATGACCGTAGAAAACTTCATCCATGCTCGTCCAGTGAAGGTGATGGGAGTGGATCGGGAGGCCAGTGGTGAAAGTGAAACGCGATGAAGATTTGCGGGTACATGGTGGCGAGAGGCGAAGTTGAGGAGAGCGGGAGGTCAGGGCGAACGTCCGTATTTATATACCGCGAGTGTCAGGTATTGCGGCTGACTTGGCGGGGTCCAAGAGTCCAGTCCTGTGGGCGAGGTCAGGATCTAAACAGTCCTCCTCGTTGGATCAACAGAGTTGGTTCTCTCGTTCAATTGCAGAATAGCGAGCATGGGTTGTCGCCAGTAACCGTCACAAATAGGCTGAGATCAACGAAAATCCTGGAGAAGTTCACCGAAAGGGAGGTAGAAGAACCATGCGCAACCGACGGAGATCTAGCGAGTCAAGAGAGACTTTTCCGCCACTGCGCAACGGGAAACGCTGAAGAAACCCTCGATACAGTCGCTGTATACGAACATAGATCTTGAATTCCAGCAAGGCGGAAAAAAGTTTGATACGACGCTGCATAGTTTCGAGCTCGAGTCGAGAGATGGCCGGGTGTTATCACTGTTGTGGAATATTTGTTAGAAACATCAAAAAAAGATGGGTTCATAAGCCTGTACACATAGGTGCAATCAGTGACCTATAGTGCAGTGGTAGCACCGCCGGCCCTGTGAGCGACGTCCCATCATAGGCGTACAGTATGGGGTCCGGTTGACGAGGTAGTCGAAAATAACCGCGAGGTCACTATCTCCTTTTTTCCTGGCAAGGGAATCGGATCTTATGTCAGAGCTATGGCTGATGAACCTACATGCCATGTTGAAAAACACATTGGCTGCCTTGTCGAGATTCGAAAATCGTCGCGGGTTGTCGGAAGCGCCTAGAATTGAAGGCCTTGAGGTTCGATCACAATTTGCACTACATACTGACGAAGCTCTGAGTGACTAGAGAATCAGAATGATAGCGTGCCCGTACGTCGTTTGTTGCACTCTTTGCTTGGGATAACCATATGTGCGGGTCAACACGAATGTACGATGAAGCGACGTGCCAGTTCAATATCGTCGTGTACACTCGGCAATCATCTGATTTGATGGCGCCGGCATTTACTTACTTATGGATTTCAACGAACAAAGTACTGTACAGTGTACTAGTTCTATCTTCGAGCCTAAGGCCTCATTGCTCCCACTGCCCGCTATGAGCCGTCCTGGCTTCATGTTGAACTCTTCTATCAGCACGAGTCGATGAAAAGAACGCGTCTGTGTCCAATCATCTGCTCGGTGGCATCAGGCGTGAACGGACTTCTCGGATGTCCGTGCAGGTATATCTAGTGTCTCGTCGAACTGACCTGTCGGGCTGCTCAGCCCTCCCTGTCGCGTTACCCTACTCACATTCGCCTTGGACACGAGCGGGTACTCTGGAAGTACCGCATCACTAGATCATTCTTCATTTCGTATCACAGGCTCGATATTCGATCTAGCATGGAACATGGAGGGGTTCGCGTAGCGGTGAGATTGGGGCCCACCTCGCTCGATCTCGTCAAGCATAGCTGCGTGCAGGGCACGCTGGCAACTGGTCACATCATTCTTCCTCCAAAGCGTCTCCCCAACCAGGTACTCATATCGTTGGCGTGCATGTTGTAGCGCTGTTGGCTCACAAGCTTTACCAGAAAGCAAGTGTATTCGTCCATAACTCGCTAGATTGTTCTACAGACCGTACATGTCTCCTGGCGGAGTACCGAAGTGGTGGCAAGACCATAGCTGGCGTGGTTGTCTCGCCGCCCCGTAGCACCGCATTCTTCTTTCCTCCCGAGCATTACAAGCACCCGCTCCCTGGTGAGTACACTTCGTCCGGGGTCTATACGCCTACGTTCGAGCACGGTATCAACAACGCGCCTTAATACTAGGTGACGAATTCGAGATCATTGTTTACCAGGTACTCGTAAATAGTGCTAACGGACACGCTATCTCTTCGAGGCTATCCTTTAATGACTCCCTCGGTCTCGTCACAACGAAGCAAGGGCAATTGTACGTACAGTACTGGGACATCTATGCGTTTCTCCAAGTGGCTCACTGGTCTTCAGCACGCGTTTCGTCCACCGCAAGCTTGACGTATCCTGGGAATACGTTGGTGGCGCGCCGGTGGTATTTCGCTTCAGATACGTTTCTAACGTCGATGCCCCGCTCTTTCCTACCCTCCCATACTACCCCAAGTTCGCATCCCAATTCTCACACTACCTCACGGTTCGTAACACGCTTTCATGAGATAATACGAATGTTTTACCCAACTGAGCAGGCACCTATGCTCGAGGTGCAGCAGAAGGTCTGCACCATGTTCGCGGAAGTGCGTGAATCCATCGCAGACGAATACACTCGCGAAGTTATGGTCGATGTATGGGGATGCATTCTCGAAAGCCTCCAAGTCATCCAGGCGTACGTGTCTACTCCTTGGCCCAGTATCCCAGTTCTCCGGGTAAGTGTGAAGTTTCGAGTTCAGTATCACCCGAGCGAAGAAAACATCCTGACGTCTCTCGCTTGTAGGAATACATCAAAGAGAAACGAACGTACGTGAACGATCTCCTCTGTGAACTTCTCGAGGTCATGCGCGGTCGGCAAAAATGCGTGTCAAAGTATGATATATGCGCCGTTCGTTGTCTGTTGCCTCGCATCTCTGAAGCTATGAACTACCTGGATTTGGTTTTCACGAAGGCTCAGGCGGAGACGTTGCTGGATACGACGTCTTCTGAGGGTAACGTTTTCTTATGATTCACACATTCTTCCGGAAACCACATTCCTATAATTCCTCACTCGATGAGGCTCCCCACGTTGCTATGTCCCTTCTCGTTATGATCACGCAACCCACGACGCTATCGCTTCTTTCTACGATACCCCAGTCCTATTCTTGACATCGTTATAATCTTACTTGCGCATCGTATTCGAGCGCATATATCCATCTTCGTAGTGTAGATTCAACCTCCGGTAGTCATACGATCTTCTTGTGCATGTACAAACAGAACGCCTCCGTTACCAATTGTAACCGGTAGTAAGCAGATCACATTGCGGGCGGAGCGACAGTCGACGGTGTCCTCGGCAGTATCCCACAAGCTCCGTCTCGTCCCAACCTCCGGACCCGGCTTGACCTTCAAGCTTCAAGCTTCACAATCGTCTGACACACCACTAACCTCGCGGCCATACACGCCCCGTAGTACTGTAGTCGATAGAGCGATCGACCACAGTGGAAATGTCTTTGGTGGAAGCTGGATAGAGCGGAGCGCACCGAGTATAATGAAGTGCACCGTTCATTATACACTTGAGAACATACGACGAGTAACAGGTCCCGGAGTCAATGAGCATTGAGATACCGGAGTACAACGTCGCAGAGACAAGAATGATAAGAATATCCAGAGCATATGGAGCGAGCTTGAGCTTTTGAGTACATAGGACTGTCGCAGCCTTAGTTCGAGATGGTCCCAGGGACTCTCAAAGGTAGGATGTGGGAGAGGAAGTTGGCGAACATTTCCACTAGTCCCCATTGTTAACTATACTGTATGGATTCCAACTAATACTACACAGGAGTTCTTGAAGAGGTTGCAAAGGAACAGTGACACTCTGCACCCCTCAACGTACCTAAGGCTCCGAGGACCCACATCTCATCACGCGATCCATCATGATTGCTTGATATCCCTCCACATCCCACCGGACTGACTCAGGAGGTGTCGTCGTGGTTTGCCATACTTGCGGATTTTTGCGTATATACTCAGATTGTAGCCTCAACATCCGCGGAGTCTCAGGGTGACAATCGTTCCTCGTTTCGGGAGGGTGCAGACTTTCTTCGGCTGGAGATACATGGATGTATGATTGAGTAACGATTCCGACGTATAGGCACATAATACATACCGAGTTCTGGGTGCAACTCCAAGAAGCTATCACGCCAACGCTTATCCCCCTCCATATAGTGTTCTGGTGAATGTAGCATCGATTCTACCGATTCAGATGATCCTGATGCTTAGTGTGAGCGAGTGTGTATTGGAAAGTTCATGATTTTACGCACGTGGGGCCAATTCATGTTGGCTGGGTGAGGCAGACGTATCGGATTTCACTGAGACAAGGTCAATATAGAAAGAAGTCTACCGTTTGAGAGAAGGACTCACAAGAAGGTGTATCACCAGAAATTTCTTCAGATATCTTGTCGAACTTTCGTTTCCTGTCCCTTTCCAGAGCCAACCTCGTTGCTGTGACCTCCTTCACCACATCGCTAATCTTGGCTTTCTTGAAGAACGAGGCAGAGAAAGGAAGGATGAGATTGATGATAGTGTATGCAAATCGAGCATAGAGGAACTCGATGGACACGCGTTCAGGGATCGTCACCGATCTCAGGTGAAGTAATTCCGCATAATGGTCCTCAGGGGATACCATATGTATCCCATAGCCCGTGGGCGCCGGATAAATGACGAAGAGGTGATGGTCAAGGCAGATATGCACGTCGCTGCGCAGGGCTATCCCATTTGCGACATTATTGATGCCCGTTCTGAGATTACCCACGCCATAACGGTACATCGAGTAAGCTTCGAACCAGTCAATCTGATCTTTTGGTACCAAGCGCGCATTCTGGATCACTGCTGAAGATTTTAGTTGAAACTGTGAACGATTTCATCCATCAACGGGCACTTTGAGAGACTCACCACCCTCATATTTGGTGATTATACAATGCTCATCGATATCCTTGACAACGGTGGACATATTGGTTGTTGACACCGCCCGGAAGCGTTGATTGAGTCGATCTTGCAGCTCACGAGGTTTTTCACGACGCCAACGAGGGGGCAAATTAGAGTGAGGAAAGTTCCATGCGGCGAACTGGGTAACCACCTCGTAATCTGCTGGGGTCTCGGAATCAAGATGACAGAAGTAATGGCCAGGTGTCAAGGTGATAGTGTCAGATGGTACGCGTGTATTGTCCTGTCGCCGTACTAGATGGAGGTCGCTACCATGATTGTTGGTGACGATGCGACAAGCGTCCATCACGAGCTCATAGTCTACGACATACCGGTTAGTGATTGCACCGGGCTCCTGAGAAACAGCGTAGGCAGGAAGAGAGAACATTTCTTTGTCATGGAAAGGATGGAGGATGACAACCCATTCGCACGACAACGAAACTTGTCGAGGCGAAGGTAGTCCAAGTGCATTCCGCAGCGCGTAAGGCTCATTCCGCATTTCTTGGAAGTTCATTGTGGGCGGGAATGAGCCAATGTCCAAGAGCGTACAAGTGTATCACGATTCACTGACACGGTAAGTGAGTGGTGTCACAGTAGCAATGATGTTCAATGGAATCAGTTACCTCGTCGAGAGTCAATGTGATACCCTACCCAAAGGCACTTTCATTCAGGTCCGGTTTTATTAGGCCCTTCTGCGAGGACTTTGTAGCTATTCCAAACTGCACATGTACTATAACAGTACGCAATATGAATCTCGGAATGATGAACGTCCAACCAACGGCCTGTCTACAGCGCACAAACAACTACAAACGTGTTGATCATGTGCCTTAAGCGCTGTGTTGTCTGGCAATTGCGACGGCGGCCAACTTTCCTTGGAAAAAACCAGGGCGAGGCACCTTATGGTAATATTAGGGATGAATGCCAGATTGTCCGAAGGTCGACATATGGTTTTCTCAAGATTGTGACAATCAAAGGGTCACAGCTTTCGGGAATTCGGTAAGGAAGTACTGAGTGTGACTGTCTCATCTGGCGATCCCAGCTGAGTATGTACTCTACCCTCATTTGAGTTTTGATTGCAATCAGGAGTACGGACTCAAGCAACATCCTACACAGGCTTTATATGTACATTAGAGGTATACAGTATCACACACTGCCTGAAATACCGACTCGTCTAGTGTCCCGTTTCGGTGCGTGGCACCCCATACTGCGATCTTCAATCTTCGCGCCAGTGTACACCGAAGGCCACGTTAACTCTGTGGGGTTCATGTCTACCAAAACGTGAGTATATAACTTCCGAGATTAGGCGTTTCTCCTCATGTAACGGTAGCATTAGGACGGTAATGATTCCAGGACAATTGGTGATGATTCATGAGCTTCTGTATGTTGAGCGTCACGTTTGCTCAGGGTCAAAGCTCGTACATCTATTCTGATTCTGATCAGGAAGTATGCCATACCTCGGAACACACCGAGAGCCGAGCCAGAGGGACATGAAGCACGCGAAGTACATAGCAAGCTTGCAGCACACCTTTACCCATTGACACCATGTGGCCTTTCCAAGCGGCGTTCCCAGTCTGTACACCGTCTGAAGTCGGCCTCGCTATTCCTTACGGCGAGGACGACGTTGAGAGGTGTACGTACGACTACATCATCGTGGGTGGTGAGTGTACCAAGTCAGCCCTGGTTCCAACATACCTCTGACACGGGAGAGTTCTAGGTGGTACAGCCGGTTGCGTTCTAGCATCTCGATTGTCTGAAACCCCTGGGGTGACCGTACTTGTCATTGAACGCGGTCGTGCTGCTGAAGAATGGGCTGACTGTGTGCCCCTGATTTCCGCCATCTATTGGCGTAAAGGAGCCCCTGCGGCCCATTGGTCTTCGCCCCCTATGAAGCATGTCGGTAACCGAAACCTGGCACTCATCTCGGGCGAAGGGTTAGGAGGCGGATCCCTAGTCAACTCCACCATATACACACGCGGAACCCAGGGTGATTGGGGCAGATGGAAACAGCCCGGATGGAGTTACGAGGAGGTTCTAGGTTACTACAAGAAGGCAGAAACTAGTAATGGACATAAGACGTCTTGGTTCAGGGGAACACAGGATATGATCATTCGAGACTGTCATACTGCATGCACTGATCCATGGCTTCGCAGGTCCGTGGAAGATCAATACGTTCCCCTGTTACAACTTCAAAGTGCTTGAATTGTACGTATCACCGAGCGAAACATGTTCGCGGCTAACGGATTCTTCAATTCCAGTCTGCAAAACGCGGTTACCACTTTGGGCATTCCGCAGGTTGAGGACATCAACGCGCCAGATGCTCCGGCCACTGCGCTGAGCGTAGCTGATCTAGCAGTCGACGAATGTGCATACCGGTCTTCCACGTCTGCTGCATACCTTCCAAAGTCGCTATGTTTGGCGCGAAGGTCGTATCTGAAAATCTGCACCCATACACTTGCGCAGAAGTTAGATTTCGCGACAACCAAATCTGGTGGTCTCCGTGCGCGAGGTGTCTACATCGAGCCAGTACATCCCGGGAAAGGGGGCAAAGGCATATACTATGTGCGCGCCAGAAAAGAGATCATTGTTAGTGCAGGTGCTATCGCTACGCCGCAGTTATTGTTATTGAGGTGAGTATACGAGTCGCCAAACTACATGAGATGTGCCAATTGCTCAATATCCTATCTTCAGTGGAGTGGGACCACGCGACTACCTGAAATCTCAAGACATAGAAGTGGTGCATGACTTACCAGGGGTCGGAATGAACGTGGTGGGTCTTCTTTCTGAGACTCAGTGATTGGCCTTCAGTTTGTACTAATGTTGTGCGGTCATAGCAAGATCACTTAAGCGTTCCAGTCACGTATGAAGTGCCGATTCAGGACTCCGTCCATTCCCTGCGTGTCAGCATCTGGAGGGTCTTTGTCGAGTTCCTCAAATATCTATTCCTCGGCACCGGTATTTTAGGTGTCCCTTTCTTACAGCTCGTGATCTTCTACCAATCTTCCTTGCTGGATGAGGGCGGGCGACTGGGTCAAGCCAAATCCAACTCTGCAACGGATCCATCCGAGAACATGCCCGACATCGAAATCATGCCAATCTGCAGTCGCTGCTCGGATGACCTAGTGGATGAGATTGACAAGCTGGGTGTCTTCACCTTCTTGACCTGCATGGTCAAACCTAAATCATTTGGCACGATTCGTCTCGCCTCGAAGGACCCGCGCGATCGCGCACTGGTCGACTTGAACTTCTTGAGCGACTCATCCGATCTGGCGACACTTCGCAAGGCGGTCCGCTTTGACCTTCGTCTCGCCGAGGAGATACGTCGTCGGGGATATCCTTTCACAGACCTCCGCATCCCGGCATCAGAGTCTGACGAGGACATTGACAACTTCGTCAGAGACAACCTTCGGACCACGTTCCACTTCACGTCTTCCTGTCGTATGGGCTCGCTCACAGACGCGCGTCCTGCAGTCGTCGACCACGAACTCAAAGTGTATGGTATCGAGGCGCTCCGAATCTGCGATGCATCTGTCTTCCCGGCGATCATCGGCGCGCACACTATGGCACCGGTTGTAGCTGTAGCAGAGAAGTGTGCAGATATGATCAAGCAGAGTATGCCATGATTTGGCCATTGGTGTACGATACCGGGTCTCTGGTTTGGTCGGTGTATAGAGCTTGTGGGTCATGTTTGTAGTTGTATATGGTAGGCTCTTATCCGGGGTGAACATCCTTACGTGATGAAAATAGGTATTGTCATTAGGGGCTTCATTCCGATGTTTTATTTGATTTTTGTAGGAATATTGCTGCATGAACTTGTATAACTCGAGCTAAGGCGGGGACAATCAGACGTCTGTCATTCTCTCTCAAGGTTCACAGTTCCGCAATGATGCTCGGCATGCCCCGAGTCGGTTCAAGGTTCTTTTCCTTCGTGTTCCTTCATGTATGTCCATTCACGTTGCATCATGTATCAAGCCTTGATGCAGTTTCACGATATAGGGACTGCGTCGTCTGACGAGTAGCTTGATCGCTCCCCAGTTCTTGAAGATGATCCCTGCAGGTCCCAGGGGCTGATTACACCGAAGACCCTTCGCCGGAATGCCTCCGGTAGATACAAGGCTCAGTCGACTCATCCGTATCAATCCTGCAGCCTTCCATTGCAGTTTAAATGATGGAATCAATCAATCTACTGCCCATATGACCCAATACCCTGCACGAGATGCCCGGGGCGTCTGGGTTAGCACACGGTATCGTCGCACTGACATGGGAATCCCGATTTCATATTGTTCCCAAGCTCAGGGTGAACAATGAATTTCATCAACCCTGCTGCATCCCTTCAAGCTTGCTATCACAGTAGGTTTGGCCGCACAAGGACCTCTTTGATTGGGAGAAGATGATCCAATGGACACAGTGGGTGTCAATTGCCACTGGCACTGTTGATGTTGACGATTTGAGGTCGAGAGGTGAGGTACATAAAGCACTAGTACGCTATGTCAGGCCGCTACGAGAGAACAGTATCCTTGTTTCCGCATTCCCTGAAACCAATAAGGGTATACTGAGCACGATGGCGAGCATTTTGCAGGTTCCCAACATGAATACCATCACCGGCGCACTCTTTGTCGGGTTGATTGCAGCAGCAGCGTATGTCATTTATCTTTCCATACATGATGATCACAACTGACTCAGTGTACACCTAGTATGTATGGCGTGACATTCATGCAAACGGTTACTTACGTACTGACTTCACATTCTTGCGTGTACCGTATCCGCCAAACTGATCATGATTCCAGTTCACAACCTATCCCAAGGACAAATGGTACCTCAAAGCCCTTGTGAGCATTGTATCTCAGTTTCACTGCGCATACTGTCTGATCCCTATCATCATCGTTTATAGGTTGGATTAGTATGGTACATTTTCATGCCCTCCTTGAGAGTAAGCCTCGGCGGTCACTATATCATCACATAGGATCTTCGACACGCTATCCATTGTGTTCTGGTCCTGCACTTTGTACACATACACGGTGTCAGACTTCTTGAACCCCCTCGGTCTACTGCATATTCCTTGGTAAGCCTTGTGAGATCACTGTGGACGGTGTATAAATTCCTGATAGCAAGTTGCACCCTATAGGACTCTAGGGGTGAGATGTTCTTTGTGTGGTCGTTTCTACGATATAGCTCACTCATTGTGACAAACTCGGGGCTGTGAAGACAAGAGTGGAGTCCAACCTTAGACGTCTAAGTCAAATAGACA